>PVJI01002672.1:0-140184 GCA_004026765.1 Micronycteris hirsuta | reverse complement strand
AGGTGAGTTTTTTCCCACCCAGAGTTTTGTAAAGTCTGAACGAATTTGACCCAGTCACTATCACTTGGGTTATTTTTTGTGCCTGTGTATAAAAGCCTGCAGATGTGATTTGGAAAGACATCCAAGGATGCAAAAAAATTTCGAAGCAGTCTGTATCTTTTTTCTTGCTAGTGGAGTAAATTGTTATATTTGAATAAGTTCATTTTATTCAGAAATAGGATTGAACAACTGTCTTTGAATGATTATAACATCACTAAGGGTTATTTGTTTTGTTTAATAGTTGACTGATATACTTTCCACTTTTAGCGTATGTGCTGTGGAAGCGAGCAGTGATATAGTTTCTTTTAGAAAGGGCTTCTGTCTTGATTACTGAGATTTTCTTTAGGTGTCAGATTGTTCCAATGCATGGATATTAAGTTCCTGTCTAAAAATTTGATTGGGGGTCACCCTGGCTGGTGTAGCTCAGTGGATTGAGCGCGGGCTGGGAACCAAAGGTTCCTGGTTCGATTCCCGGTCAGGGCACATGCCTGGGTTGCAGGCCAGGTCCCCAGTGAGGGCCATGTGAGAGGCAACCATACATTGCTGTTTCTCTCCCTCTCTGTCTCCCTCCCTTCCCCTCTCTCTAAAAATAAATAAAAATAAAATCTTTAAAAATTTGATTGGGATGTCCCAAGAAGTTAGAAAAACTCTGTTTTAAAATTAATATGTCAAAATCATGAAAAATGACGTTAACAATGTTCTTAGACCTGTCTTAATTGGAGAATATCCATGTCAGAGCTGCCCGAGCAGAATAAGCTATTCTGGTAACAGGATATTTAGAATATGTTATTCATATAGCACAGAATATGCATTGACTATTATTTTTTTTAAGATTTTATTTATTTATTTTTTAGAGAGAGGGGAAGGGAAGGAGAAAGAGAGGGAGAGAAGCATCAATGTGTGGTTGTCCATCACGTGCCCCCCACTGGGGACCTGGCCTGCAACCCAGGCATGTGCCCTGACTGGGAATCAAACTGGCAGTCCTTTTGGTTCACAGGCCCGCACTCAATCCACTGAGCTACACCAGCCAGGGCGCATTGACTATTCTTAATATGTGAGCGATTATCAAATTATAACATTCGGGTTGTCACCAGGGTTGAGCATTAGTCTTCCAATAGCTCTCATATGTAATGAGGTTCACTTATATTAGGAAGGAAAAGTAGAGTTACTGGGTCCAGATCAGAGCAACATGTAACGAGACAGCACAAAAAGTTTATAAATGATAATCAACTGCCCTAAAGGGTTGATAGTTTTGTTGGGCTGCCTCCAGCAGATAAACAAGGTAAATAAACTATAGATGAGGGGTTGAGAAAAACATAAGCAATGGGCTTATGATAAGCTTGTAGTGTTGAATAATTACCATTGAAATATAACTTTGCCCTTACTACACAAAATCATGAGAAGGAGTTAGCATAAGTCATAACGTCCACAGTAGGGCTAGTCTAGTTTTTCCTTAAGAAAGGAAAAGGCTCATTTGACTTCTGGATTCAAAAAGTGGGCACTGACACAATTACTTCAGTTACTAGTATAGTTGCTAGAGCTAATTAAACAATGAAGAACATGAAACATATCTTATTATTTTAGTATCACTCCTTTTATTAGGTGAAGGGCTAAATCTTCTTTGGTACCCAGGGACCATCTGGAAAACCTCAAAAATACTTTAGATGTAAAAGAATCATAACTTAAATTTGAGCTTCGGGTTTAAATTTAGGAAAGACCAAAAGTATTTCTATGGATCAGGTGATGCTGTAAGATGATTTAGAGTGGAAAAAGTCTGCAGCCAAGGAAATTAGGAAAATATTGCAATTGTACAGGCCCGTGGTGATGACGGCCTGTCCTCGAGGATGGAAAGGAAGAAACAGATCTGCAGCAGCAAATGAAGTGAGAACTGGCTGGGTTAGGATTGCCCGAGAGAGAAGGCACAGAAGAAGCCAAAGATGATGTGTAGCTTTTGATCCGGGGTCACAGGGATTAAGAAGGAGGCCCCAGAGTTGGTAGTATGGTGGAGCTGAAGATAAAAAAAAAAAAGCAAGGAAAAAGCATAACATTGTGAAAGAGGGGATAGAAGGAAAGATATATGTACTTTCATTCATTTGATACATCACCTCATTCCACAAGGATCTGAAATCATTTATGAAATTACATAGAATATAAGTCCTGAGGGAATTGGTAGATGAGAAAAATAGGCACAGGAGATATCAAATCCAGATGTGGTATTAGCACATAGGTTTGTATACCATAGACACTACACTGCATGTTACTAGGGTGATGGTGTAAATTTGGCTCCAAACTTCTTAATGACCTGTGCAGGCCCAGGAGCACCACCAGAAGAGGATTCTGGTATCCATAAAAATGAATCTGCTGTTTGGTAAGAGCGCAGCTTTTCATGACATACTTGAACATTTTCTTGTTCACAGAAAAAAAAAAAAAGAAAGACGCAGTGATGCAACAGATGATGTATTCTCCTGTCTAATCCCTTCGGGGATTTGAATGGAGCAAATGTGTTAATAAATGAACACTGCCAGCCTTTCCCTCTACTCTGCTCTTTAAATAGTATTTTGGGTTTGCTAACTCAGTTTCTTCTCTTCCTTCACCACTTAAAGACAGTTTTGGCTTTGCAGACTGTTTCCCCCTGGATTTTGTTGCTGACTAATTGAGAGGAAAAGGAGAGGAATGGGAAGCCAAGATATGTGTGAAGTAAGGTTGGGGGAGGACCCTTCAAGAGTGTTTGGAGGAGAGGTTGGTTCAGAGGAGCCATGAGGCATGAAAGGAGCACAAGGAGAACACAATGGTTTTAAGAAGCATTGCTGTTGTTGATGTATCTCCTCCATAATGTTTGAAAAATATTAATCAGGACCATTTATTTTGAAATCTTAGTTTGATTGTTGGAGGGTTTTTTTTTTCCATGCATGCTGGCACCATTCAGAGACTGTGTCATTATGGACAAGTGAGGGGCAGCCAGGGGAGATGCGGACCTGTTTTGCTGCACGCTGGACTCTAGCCGTGTGCTAGACCCCATCAGTACTGCACATAGGAGCTGAGAGCACAGATTCCTCTCTGGTGGTTAGACTGAGAGAGAGTACAGGTGAACTTGCAACACTGGAACACAGACCAAACTTAAGACTTGATCCATTTGGAGTTGCAAACTAAGAGGTAATGCACTGGCGTGTTTTCACTAAATACAGTTGTTTCAATAGAAACAAAACAAAACAAGAAGTCTCAAGAAATGGCCAACTTAAAATTGATTCCTATGTCAATAAGTATGAATACTACTTTCTTAAGAAAACTCCAAGAACAGGTATAAGCCAGATCCACACTCTGCATGGTTGAAATTGTCCCCGCAGTACCTTCAATGATAAGGCATTTCTTTGGGGGGCTGCAAAGACTGAGTGTTCCCAGCCTCTCCTTCCCAGGCCGCCACCCCTCCTCAAAGAACAGTCTGGCTTTTGCTAATTAGTTTCCTCCCCTATTTCCTAAGGTGGGTCCTGTTTTCGGTAGACCAGTTTTTCTGAGGTTCATGATGAAGAACTAATAGGAAAGGGGTGGGATGGTGCAGGACAATGGGTAGGACAAGTCAGGAATTTTCTGGATTGGGAGTTGTGAGGCTCTGTAGAAACCGTAGGGTATGATAGTGGACACAGGTGGCATTTTTTTCTGGGAGCTTTATTTATTACTATTTTTTACAACTTGATTGAGGTATAATATACCTCACACATATAATAAACTCCACATATTTAATGTGTACTATTTGGTACATTTTGCTATATGTAGACACCTGTGAAATTATTAGCACAATCAAGATAATAAATCTATAGATGAGATTTTAAAAATACGTTGCTGTGGACTGTGTATTGCCTTCACTGTGTTTAAAAAACACAAGTTAAGAACTTGCATTATTTCGAAATTACTTTTTTGTTGCTGGGCTATGTTTCTTTGACTTGGACTCCACTCAGATTCAGGGCCATTGCTTCCGTAGGGTTACATACAACACAGAATTTAGATGGAGGTTTCTTTAATATTCTCCAATTGAAAGTGTAACTACAAATGTAATGTTGAGGCTGGTGGGTGACTTGGGAGAGGGAAGGAAGCATAGCAGGACAGCCATGGTTGCTGGGAAGGCTGCTTGAGCCAAGGGCAAAGTGCCTCATCTCCAGTAGAATGATGACTTATGTTCCATTTGGCAAGCTCCATTCTTAAAACCGAGCTTTGGATAAATCTTGGGCTACAAAGTTGAAAGTTGTAATATTTAGCAAAAACTTGGAGTGGAGATTTCTGGGTTCCTAATTTAAACCATATTGAAATGCTTTGGCAATCAATGAAGCTGAGGATAAAACTATGATCCTCTTCCTGAAATTAAGTAGCCTGGTCAGTTGTCTGTACAGATGGCTTCCCACCGCTGGATGGCAGAACCAAAATCATCCTCAGGAAACAAGTCTAGGTCTATTATAATTTATAGATGACTCCAGGACTCCAGAGATCTGAGGCATGGAACATACCGTGTTAGTTGAAAAGTTTATGAAGAAGATAATATTATTTTCCCACAAAAGTCATAGGAAAATCTAAAAAAATTCCATGGAACTTCTAATTTTAAGCAGTGTACCTTTCTGTTTGCTCTTCAATACAAATTAATTGTAAATTGTATCCCCAGGTAAACCATTTAATTTGACTTGCTGTCATCAGGAGACTTTTGACTGCAAGTAACAGAGAACCTGACTCAACTGGCCCAAACAATAAAGGATTTATTATCCCATATAAAAAATGCACAGTTCCAAAGTTGGTTAGTTTAGTGACTAAAAGACATCACCAAGAATCCAGGGTCTTTCTAGCGTTCTATTATGCCTTGATAGGGCATCAGCCTCATCTTCAGGCTGGCTCTCCTCCTGTCACAAGATGGCTGCAGAACTGCCAAGCATCCTAGTCTAATTCAACAACCTCCAGTGGCAATGAATGCATTCCTCATCATGTTTACATGCTTTAAGACCAGATATGTTTCCCAAAGTCCGCTTGGTTGGAGCCCTTCACATCTCACAGCTGGAATGGTAGCATGTATCTACACCTAAGTGAATCTAGCAAGCTGAAAGGGAATGCCTTGAGAGACTTAGATAAACCAGGACCTAAAACTGAGCCACTGGGGGCTCCTGAGACAAAAATTGGGATTTTGCTAATAAGGAAGAAGAGGGCGCAACCACATCTGTCATGCAGAATTATGATTAAATCTGATTGAACATTGGAAACATATGCCAAAGTTGATTATTTTCCTTAAGATTCATTTTTAAGCCATTGTTTCTGGCAAAAATTTATTAGCAAGAATAATAATCTATAAAGCCCAGTCCTAGTACATTGCAGTAAAACCATATTCTTTGCATAGAGAATATGTGTTTAAATTCTTAATTGCAGCCATTTAGTCTTTAAAATTCAAGTTCAAAAGGAGCAGGCATAGAACATCTCTCTTTGTAGTGCTGCAAATGGTTATCTGATCAATTAGAAGATCAGTCCTATAAACTCTGACCCTCAGGAGCTATTAAAAGTTTCCATTGAGTATAATTACCTGGAGGCTCAGTCTACAGGTTCATGCCTATAGAACCACGGGTCAAAGAAAGGTCAATAACAACTGCAAATAACTTTTGTCAGTCCTGTTTCCTGTTTATAAGGAAACAGAGAGCAGGATACATGTCAATAGCAGTTGTATCAGACACCAGCATCAGGGCTCACCTGGTCTTTGTTCAGGTCCCTGTGGGAATGGCACTGGTGTGGGCTCAGACAAACACTGTGCAACTGCACTCTGACGGGGCCCCACCTCCTCTGCACACTGTACCCTTCCTGTCTCCAGCCCCATAGCTTCTCTGTTGAGGCTCAGGTGTGGCACAGACCCCTATTGGTACTCACATATACAACCAGAAAATGCAGAAGGCAGTAATGCTCTATAGGGCAAACTTCTGGCCGACAGAAGAAGGGAACTAGTGGATAAATTCTTTCTCCTTTGCCCTTGCCTGAGACATAGTTTATATCATGGCTTTTTCAAGGACAGTGTCAAAAATATCAAGGCATCAGTTGAATTTAATGACAGAAAACTCTATCAAGTATCCTTATATTAGCTCTCCTTCCTTCCTGCCTTACTCTCCTTATCTCTCATGCCTGCTACCTGAGATTGCACACCCTAATAAAATAGCAACATATAAAGCAGCTTTGGGCTCTGCTTGCTGGGGAACTCGGGTTAAAACCTACCTGCTCCTTATGTAAAATAAGGGGATGAGAAGCCCAGGCTTAGCATTAATAATGGAGAAAACTGACAGTTTAAAGGAGACAGTTATTTAATACATTGAATAAATAAAAATATAATTTGGGAGAAAATTGCCCTATTTACAATAGGATAGGCTAAACTCTGGATCCTTCTAGAAAGAGAGGCAGATTTAAGAGGATGGAGTATGTTCTATTCCTCCTTTTAGCTGTTGCACGTTCATTATGCTAACTGAACAGTAGACACTCACTTGACACTTGTTGAGTGAAGGAAGCAGAGAAAGTGACTGATATTTTAAGTGGTGAAGGGGATGTATGGTTAGAGAGCAACTTGGGGGCAGAGAGTCAAGGGGAAGAGGGCATTGTGCTCACCTCTGCCTGGCTGGTTCTATGACATTGAGAAAACTCACAGTATGTCTCTGATCTCTAGAGCCTCCTCTCTAACAAGGAGAAGACATTTTACTTACCTGAAGGTAAGGTATAGGCCAGGTAGGTGCCTTGAGTACTCATTATCTCTGAGTGTCAGTGATCTTGATTCCTTCTCTGTAGAATGAGAGTGTTGAATGACATTATGTTTAATGAATTTACTCATTCTTAATA
Organism: Micronycteris hirsuta; assembly: GCA_004026765.1. NCBI lineage: Eukaryota > Metazoa > Chordata > Mammalia > Chiroptera > Phyllostomidae > Micronycteris > Micronycteris hirsuta. The sequence continues at coordinate 133,308 of PVJI01002672.1, read as the reverse complement.
TGCTATGACTCGGAAGTTCTCTAGGCTTTCAGAGAAGTATTGGACATGGGGCAGAATATAAAGAGAATTGGGTGAGTGGGAAAAGCCTAGCCCAGTCTCAGTGTTGAATATTGGGTGAGGGCGCAATTAGTACCCAGCTAAGGTCATATGAACCCAGTTGAGCCAGGCAGCTTGAGATTGAAAAAAGTCAGGGGCTGGAGAGACCCAGACAGTCAACAGTTCTGGGAGAACTATGAAGCCAAACCTTGGGGCTCCAGACTCTGCATGGGAAGAAGTGAATCCAGAAAGAGGTTAGTGTTCATAGAAAATGAAAGAAGAGGGGTATTGCTGTGTGGGAATTTGGTTCAAGGTTAGCCTGAAGAAATAGAATTCAGAAAGTCTGTTCAGAGAAGGAGAGTTAAAGTTTAAGGTCTTGGAGGTGAAAAGTTGCAGTCATTGTGTTAACTGGGAAAATTGCACTTGGAAGTAGTAAAAAAAAAAAAAATCTGAGCTTTAGACACAGGCAATCAAAGAGGTGTGCAATCTCAGAAAAAGGATTTCACCTCTTGGAGTCCTGTCAGCGGAACAAAGTGCAATTCAACGGTTCTGTCTTTCAGATTCCACAGAAGTGGGGCCGTGGTGGTACAACTCATGGTAGGGTTGTGCCAGGAAATTCTGTGTAAGAATCAAGAGGCAGCTGTCCATATAAAAATCCTGATGTTACCCTGCTATAGAGTACATAAATGCACATGTGCTCCTGCCAGTCTGTCTAGCAAAGGGAGGAGGTAGATGGTGGAGATAAAGAAGAAGTGTTTCCAAAGTTGACATCAAGGAAAAAGGTGTGCAGAGAATTTGCGAATTTCCAAAATCATTCCCTGGAGCTCATAAGCACATTTTTCACCTACATGACGTGGAGTTATGTGACTGACAGCTTGACTCTACTGATAAACAATGCGTTGCCAAAAGAGTCCTTGAAGGAAGTTCTGGGGAAGTGCCACCTGCTGGGCCAGGTCACGGAAATGAAAGCAATCGACATTCCAGGGAAGCCTTCTGATCTCTTTAATGTCTTCCTGGTGGAAATGCCCTTAGTTCCATTCTCTCAAGACTGCATGTCTGAAAATACCTTAGATGAACGGAATATTGAAATATTGTACACATATTACTGTATTAGTGTTACCTGGAGGCATTCTATAAATTCTGTAGGAATCATGATGATGTCGCAGCAGAAACTGAGTCCCATTCTTGAATTTGAGGCTGATAGCCGTGATTTTTTATTTTTTAAATTTATTTATTTATTTATTTTTAGAGAGAGGGGAAGGGAGGGAGGAAGAGAGGGAGAGAAACAGCAATGTATGGTTGCCTCTCACATGGCCCTCACTGGGGACCTGGCATGCAACTCAGGCATGTGCCCTGACCGGGAATCGAACCGGGACCCTTTGGTTCTCAGCCCACGCTTAGTCCACTGAGTTACAGCAGCCAGGGTGATAGCCATGATTTTATCACAACTCTTAACTCCTTCAGCATAGAGCTGAGCAAAGATGGCCAGAGGCCCTCTACTGGACCTGTGGCCAGCTCTATCCCACAGTCCTGTACCTGCTGGTCCAAGCAGAAGACTTCCAACAGATGAAGAGAGTGGGGAGCCACTACGGAGTATGCAAGCCTTTGAGGTTGTGGGTAATGGCAGTGGGGGAAAGTCATTGGAAGATGTGTTTTATGAGCATGAAGTGGAAATGATGTGCTGGCATTCAACAGGCAGTTCCAGTGTGGCTTGTTTTATGCTCACACAAAGTTGAAGGAACAAGAAATGAGACACACTGTGTGGATTGCAGAATGCATCTCACAAAGACATCCAATTAAAATTAACAGCCACATTCTTATTCTACAACACAGCATGGGGCCTTAGAGGCAGAAAGTCATAAATGTGAAGAGGATGCTATTGAGGAAAATAAAACTAATTGTGTTAAATTGTCTAGGTTGCACAGAAGGAAGCCACACAGCCCCTTCGTGAATCACAGACCCACTGGAAGCACAGAAAACCAGCCCTGAAACAAAGCTCTCATTTCCCCAGCTCCACCCCCAACACACGGCCTTAAATCTTGCTTCTACATTTATGTCTCACTCTTCACCGAGCCTTGAGCATTAATTTTTAATTAACCCTTTGGTACATCCCCCACTCTTATTTTGTTGTGTTAAAAATCAAATCTATTAAAAAGTATTTTGCTTTTGCTTAAAAAAAAAAAAAAAAAGAGGAAGCGATGGAACTTCCCAGGAACATTGAAGGGTCCACAAGGAGTCTTTTTTTCCACACTCTTCCTTCACCAGCATAGGGGGTGTGGCTTCCGGGGCCCCACCCGCGCGCTGACGTCATGTTTGTGCTCTCCTTTTCCGGCCGCACCCCTGCATGCCCTGGCAACAGAGCGAAAAATTACCGAATGGCTCTTCACCCAACTTCCCAAATGGACTGGCTTGAGCCGCTGCAGCGGGCCTCCGCCAAGGGCATCAATTGGAGGGTGACCAGCTACTCCCTTGATGATGAGGGAACGGAGGGTGAGGCTTGGGAGGGGACAGGGAATCCAGCCCTGTGGTGTCTGGGCCATTCCTACAGTATGGCAAGGGGGACCTCAGGCCCGAGGTCTATCCACTTGCCTCCAAACCACAAAGTTTTATATTTTGGATATTTCTTTCTCTGAGCTCTATGTATTTGGATATTTCGAAGGATTTTACATGCCAAGTTTTTAAGCTACCTTTAAAAAAAAAAAAAAAGGATGAAAGCCTAAGATAGTCTGAAGAGGAAGATCTTCTTGTTGGCCTTGTATCAAATTCTTTTCTCTGGAGGAGGCCAGCTGTGGAGGCAGGGTGGGGTGGGTTCATGAAGGTTGTAGCATGTTCTGGTTTGGGGCCCGACATTGTTGAAAAACGCTCAGAGGAGACTCAGAGCACTTAGATTTTTGGCTTTAAAACTGTCTTTGTTTAGATGTTCACATTTGTTTAAATATTTTCTCAAACAAACAATAAAGGAACTTAAATAGAATATTTTCCATGAAACAGATTTTTTTCTATCCTAGGCTGACATGTGCACTCTAAAATCATATTCATGTTCAATATATAAGTATGAAAAGTAAGTGAAATATATAGACTGAAATATATATAGCTGAGTTTCAAAACACTCCAGACTTTTTACAATAATAGTAACAACCACTTTCAGCTACTATTTGAGGTTGGGTCCCAGGTCCTATTCTAAGTGTTTCATATACCTTATATGAATATTTTCAACGATCTTTAAATGATGTATTATTATCCCCATCTTAAAGGCAAGGAACCAGAGGCTCACAGCTCAAGGAGCTTGCCTAGGGCACACTAACAAGTGTCAGAGTTTATGTTTGTATCCAAACCGAGATTTGTTTGACTTTAAAGCCTGATCCCCCATCAGTGGTGTGTTGGTGAATGTTCACAACCAACTCTCTGGTTGGGGAGGGGAAGACTGCTTTATAGTGTTTGCCAATTTACTGTAGTATAAATATTCCCAACGTGGCTGATTTCAAGCTACCAACTTGACCTCACTGAACAGAGTCGAGAACGCACAAAATCCACTTTTGCTGGTATCAGCTGCCTCCAGCACACCATAGCTTACCTTGTATATGATGTCATCATTAAATACATTTTGGAGTCTGGGGTAAACCTGTGTCACTCACCATTGAGTGGCAAGGTGCACAGTCTTTCTACTCTTTGTATTCACATGCACTTATTCTTTACGGTTCCTTCTTGGAACACTGCTGCTGAGTACTTGATGCGGCCAAGCACTGCCCTAAAGGTTTTGAATGCATTTTCTCACCTGATTTTCCCTATGGCCATTTTGAGGAGACTACTCTTGTTTTCTTTATTTCATAAAGCGAGAGAAGAGAGGCTTAGAGAGTTGAAGTCATGTGGTGAATGCCACACAGCTCACAAGTGAGTGAGGTGTGGCTAGCCTAACACTAGACCAGAGTCTGTGAATCCTGTAGACAGTGAACTTTTCAGGAGGCACTTGGGAAATAAGTAAGATGCTGGAGAGAAGTAATGTCAGCCAAGTAAGATTGGACATCGACGAATTTTTATCTATATAGTGCCAAAAAAAGGTATCAGTCACTTGCCTCTGGATGATAACGAACATCAGAATGATTAGCTGTGCTTTTAATTTTTTAAACGTGGACAATTGGGGAAAAGCAATTGTGGTACAATGAAAAGAATACGGAGGAATGGAAGGGCCTGGATCGAGTCCGCTCTCAGGCAATGGACAGCTGCGTGATTTTGGACATGTCCCTTGACCCTTCCTAGCTTTGACGATCTCATCTCCAAAATGGTTGAATAGGCACCAACTGAGACCATTTAAGTGAATGGTGTTTGGGACCCAAATGTTTGTATATTAAGTTTTGGGGTTGAACAGACACAGCTGAACAAAAGGAACTTCTTTTCGTTCACCGTCTGAACTTTAAGGAAAAATGTTAAAAAGTTAAGAATTAGCTCAGCTATTGTGTAATTTGGAGTCTGATAAAAAAAATGATACACAATTGTTTAATCTTTAGTTTTGTGGAATTAAAAAGTTGTGAATTTAGGGATGAATATTTGGAACCAATCCTTTTCAGGAGGACTTGGTCTAGTTGTTTTATTCAGTTTCTTAGATTTCTGGTTCTTGCTGATTTTAAGGTTAGGGTAGAAAACCACCTGAGTCCAGATGAACTAAACTTGCTCCAGGTTCCTTCTTAGAGTTGTCTTTCTAAAGTCACTTTGCATTGAGATGGTAGATGCATCTAGCCACAGGCTTCTGAAAGTTTTCTCATACATGCAAATCACAAGCAGTATTAAGATTTGATGCTTAAGGAATTAAACCCTCTACATTCTCCTTTGACCAGGAGGAATGTTGAGAAATAAAGTATGGCTCTGTTTCCGCATGGATGTGATAAAGTCTGAGACTTGCAAAAGAGCTTAAGTAGTACAACTTGTGTAAGAAGAATTCTTTGGGTGCAGTTAGTATAAACAAAGGGTCCTTGGCATGAACAGAGAGCTAAGCAGCTGCAAGAGATTTGCTTAGAAAACCAAAAGATTAAATACTCTTAGGAGAGAGAGGAAATACCCACTAAATTCTCTACTTCCGTTTTTCTTTCCTACTCTGTATAGCGCTTCTAGGATTAAATATGCCTATCTGTGGCTTAAAAAGTCCAAAACAATTATCTAAAGAATAATCATACTGTCAGTATTTTTTCTTTATCTCCTTAAATTTAAGCAAGCATATGGATATAAAGTTGAGTCACAAGAAATAAATTATTTACATCCTTTTGCCAGCATATACTCGATGAGATCATCAATAAAAGGGTACTGATAATAATTTAACCCCCATGAGAATATCATGAGTTGGTGGGTGTCATTAATGCAGAAAGGAATTGGCTTGAAATGAAATAATTAAAAAGTACATACCAGAATCAGTTTATTACCAAAAAAAAAAAACCTGGTCTTGCTATTTATTGTGATTCAGCAGATACTCATATGCCAAGTTTCTTAAGACATAAACATGAAATTAATTGGAACTTTTTTCATATTTCCACATCATGCAACTGGTCACATTTTTGTAAAATAGTCCTCATTGCTGCTGCAACATAATCAGTTCAAGGCTGAGAAATGTGCAATGTATAATTTTATCACAGAGTTTGTACAACTTTAAAATTTTACTCAAATGCTAGAAATACAATTGCTATTATGTTGAAACATATGGAATTGTCAAAATAGGACCTTTTAGCTAAAAACCAAATTTCTGTTTTATTTAAAAAACTGTAATACAATAGATTATTGAATAAAAGACAATTGAATACCATGACATGGGAGTCTATCCCAAATTATTGTTAAGTGATAAAAGCAAGTTTTTAGTTTGTATAAAATGCCACAATTTTTGCTTATTTAAATACTACATATATTAGCATATACATGGGAAATATATGGAGGAATATACACTAAGCTGTTTACAATAGTTATAACTGGTAAGCAAAATTATTGAAGGTAAATTTTATATTCAATATAACATATTTCTGTAACATTTTAGTTTTTATAACAAGCACATACCATGTTTTAAATCAGATAAGGACTTTTTTTTAAAAGATTTTATTTATTTTATTTTAGAGAGAGGGGAAGGGAGGGAGACAGAGAGGAAGAGAAACAACAATGTATGGTTGCCTCTCACATGGCCCTCACTGGGGACCTGGCCCGCAACCCAGACATGTGCCCTGACAGGGAATCGAACCGGGACCCTCTGGTTCCCAGCCCGCGCTCAATCCACTGAGCTACACCAGCCAGGGCAGATAAGGACTTTTTAAAAAATCTGTATATATAGGTAGAAATAAAAACATGAAAAGATGCTAAACACCATTAATAATTAGAGAAATACAAATTAAAATCCATAGTTAGAAAAATACAAATTAAAACCCACCATGAGCTACCAAAACACATCTATCATAATGACTTCAGTAAAAAAATAGTGGCAACATCAGTGCTGGAGAGGATTCAGAAGGCCCAGATGATGACGATGATGACGATGATGATGATGATAATTACTCCTGTTACTAAGCCCAGATCATTTATACACTGCTGGTAGGAATAAGATGGTGCAACCACTGGGGAAAACAGTTTGGCAGTTTCTCATAAAGTGAAATGTACATTTAGCACATAACCCAGCATTTCCACTCCTAGGACAAGAGAAAGAAAATTCATTTCCACACAGACACCTGTACATGAATGTTTGTAGCTGCTTTATTCATAATCCTCAGCATCTGGAGACAACTCAATGTCCTTCAACTGGTAGGTGGATAAATACACTGTGGTACACCCATAAAACACTACTACTCAGCAGTGAAAAGGAACGAACCATGATACATACAACATAGATGAATCTCAAATGAATCGGTTTATATGACATTCTGGAAAAGGCCCAACTCCAGAGTTGGAGAACAGATTAATGGTACCCAGAGGTCAGGGGTGGGGAGAGGAAAGTGGAGGCAATGGTTTAGGGTGAAGGAACTGTTTTGTGTCTCGATTATGGTGGTTGTTATACAGCTCTAAGCATTTGTCAAAACTTATAGACCCACACACCAAAAAAGTGAATTTCACTGGGTGTAAATACTGAAATAAGTTTAAAAATATAGCATTGGAAAAATATTTAATTAATGTTTTATTAAAATAAAATCTCTTCAGAAATCTTGATGCATCCCATCATTTTCTGGGTAGAATTAAGAAAAAGAAACTGCTTTTAAATTGACAAAGGTGGTTGGTTGCCAAGTATAAGTTAACCGTGATATTCTTCCTACTTGCGGAAAGACTGGGAGTTCAGAGTGAGCGCTCACACATTCTCTATATAAATGCCAACTGTCTGAAGTGTAGATCAACACGCGGTCACTTGCGAGTGGACTGTACAGATTGTGGATGATGCCCATTAAGGCTTTAACATCAGGCGGCTCCCCCTTCACACCTGAGGGCTGCTTTTCCTTACCTAGCAATTAATCAGATGCGAAAGATTGTTTGATCACGGTTGTCTTAAATCCCTGTGCTCCTCTTCCTTTTATTAAAACCCTGAGTGAAGAAGGCCCTTGAGGGTCAGAGGAGTAAGGCTCTCTCTCCTCTCTCCTCTAACTGCATAGCAGTTTGGGCTCCAAAACGTGAACTGGAACACTTAGATGGGCTGTGTGAGAAAAATCTCTTTAGCGCTTAGCATGGTGTTTGGCAAATAAAAGCGGTGTTTCCAATTATATTTTATTCTTGGAGTTTGTCTTATGAAGGGGAAATTAAAAAAAAAAACAAACAGGGAAAAGAAGGAGGAGGAAAAGGAGAAAGCAACAACACAACAAAATCTGGGACCTGGAGCTGGAAGACAGCTTTTTTTGGTCAGGTCCACTTTCTAGCTCAGCTTAGAAACGACGCCTCCTCTATTCACATGGGTTACTAATGAGTCAGGCTTGACAAATTTGGGTTTGTAAATAGAAGAGGCTGAAACAGATTGCTCTGTGTAAATAAGTCTGTAAAGTGGCACCCTAAGCAATAATTTTGAAGTACCAGATGTCCTTAATGAAGTGACCATGTCACATAACAGCATGCCCAACAGTCTAAACTGAAGGAAGCTCCACCGATGCCTGTCTATCGTTTTCTTTCCCTTCTTATAATAGGATACCCTTTCCCCTTCAGAAATAACATCGAGGAGCTAGCTCAATGCTTATTTGATTCTGTCTGTTGTTGTTTACTGTGGCTGCCAGATGCTTCACATAGGGGCTAAAAGGTCTTTTCAACCCAAACTCTCAAGATAATCCGCCACATCTAAGTCAAGTGAATAAGGACATACTAAGCCCTTCCTATATTCTTTGTCTTTGAAGAGATAACAGCTGAAAAGCTCAGGGCAGAGGGTGTCACCAGTGCTTTGAACTGATCTGAGAGAGGGTGCTTCCTCTCCTCGTTTCTGTTTATCCTTGCCAGGACGTACAATGGAAAGGGCTAGAGCTGTGGTTCAATGATCCTGAGCCTGGGAACTTGGAGACTCCGTGCTGGTGCTGTGATGCTTGAAGGTGTGACTGAATCGTTCTGAGTCAGGGTTTGTCACACTAAAGACAGGGGATTAAATTACAGGATTTCTCAGGCCCCTTCAGGTTCCAAAAGGCCATGAGTCTACAAAGTAAGGGGGGAAAATATATGAAACCCAACTAGATTAAATCAGTAATGGAGCTCAAGAATACATAATGCTCAGGATTCTTCCTGAATCATTAAACTCACCCATTTATCAGTATGCTGCTCATTCAGTATACAGAATAAAAATTAAAGAAGTGGCAAGGGGACAAATGACACTATTAAAGGAGGACAATTTAGGAAGATGGGGTTGTTTCTAAAGTTTTGGGGCACACAGCATAATGATGTTAAATATTCAGGTTTTCGAGTCAGCCTGTCACACTTGAATTTCAGTCTCACTAATTGGTACCTGTGTATCCTTTGCTGAATTTCTCTCTCTGGGCCTCAGTTCATCAGATGATAATAACATTATCAGAGATAATATTGGGTTGGCCAAAAAGTCTGTATAGTTTTTTTTTCTATAAAATAAGACACATTTTTCATTGTCACCAATAACTTTATTGATTTGGATATGTGGAGTATGTTGGCTATCTCCTGCGTGGTGTAACATTGATTGTTCTCAATGTCTTAATTTGATCGCTATCAATTTGAACTGGTCTACCCAACCTTGGAGCATTGTCCAGCAAGAAATCTCCAGCATGAAACTTCACAAACCACTTTTGACACATATGATCAGTCACAGCACTTTCTCCATACACTACATAAATATTTTTTGAATTTCAGTTGCATTTTTACCTTTCTTGAATTAATAAAGCATAATATGCCCAAAAGGTTATGTATTTTCTTCCATTTTCAATATTAAAATGGCTACATAAAAATTCACCAATTTTGATAAGTTTTTAAAAAAATGCACGCTGGTATGACAGCTATCACAATACAATCTATCAGAATTGTTTGGAATGGAGTTAAAGACTACTAAGTGCTACTAGAGCCATCTTATGGAAGAAAACCAAATGAACTTTTTGGCCAACCCAATATTATTCACCTCAAAGAGTTGCTATGAGGATTTAAAGAAACAATGCATGCTTGTCTGAATCATGAAACATTTGATAAATCTTATATATTTCCACCCCCACTGCAGCTGCTGCTACTACTTCATATAGCATAGAGTGGATGGTGCTGGGGAGCAGGGAAAGCTATGGTGGAGTGACTAAGGTATCAGACATGACAACCAAAGTCTAGGGTTTTAGTTCAGGATAACACTGAGATAAAGAATGTTCCCACGAAAAAATTCCACAGTGCAGATTACATCAGGCACATACTGCCTCTTACTAGCTGGGTGACTCTCCCAGGGTATTGGAATGAGCTGCATGAGGTAATGCATGTGAAATCATGTGTTGTAAACAATGACACACTGCAAATGCAAGGATTGTTATAAGCTAGTAAAATTATGAAGAAAATCTATGACAGAAGTTTTTCTAAAATGAGATATTCATTCTTCTGACATGCTGAAAGACTGCACTTCTCTTGACAACTCAGTTATCTTCATGAACGTCTATTACTGACAAATAAAACATACCTGTCTGTAGCACTTTACCATTTTAACCTGCTTTCACGTACATATAACCTCTTTCATTCCCACAACCTAAAATGTGCCTAGGGTCTGTCTCCATCCTGATCCTGTTCTTAGTTCTAATCCGTGTCTCCACAGCTGCTGTGGTCTGGCTTATTATCCCGCTTCTCTTCATTCATAGAGTTACTGGAACATGCGGATGAGGACAGACTAGAGCGTCATTCAACATGAAGGAAAGGTGGTAAGAGTGATGCAGAGGATGGGAAGGAGCCAAAAGACTAAAGAGACTAGGAGATAAGGAAGTAAATCTTTTGAGCATTTAAATTTGTTCAGTAAATATTTATTGAACATTTGCCATGTGTCAGGTATAGCACAAGGGGCCAGGGGCACATATGAGTCAGACAAAGATCTTGATCTCTGTGTCCTTATGGTCTGTGGCATTTGTCCTGTATCAGTGAGATGGGAAAGTGGAAAGTCAAATAAAGGTGACTGGGGTTTCCAGCTTGAATGTCTGGGGAAATGATGTAATTGAATAGCAAAGGGAGGCAGGAGCGGGGCTGGATAGGTGTGAAAAGTGACACATTCAGTGCTCAGCACAATGAACTTGAAGAATTGATATCTAATTAACATACTTTTCTAAAATGAAATGAGCTCTGGATTGAACTCTTGGGCCCTGTGGCTGGCACCAAGTGATCTATGTGGAGTTGTACAGTTTCTTAGTGTCTATTGAAAGACATGCCCCGGTTGGACTAGAGACCCTTACTTCTTCATGGACCCAAACTTTAGGGGTCATTTTTCTTCTAAGCTTATATGAAAAAACACATTAAAATAGACAATATCTTTGAATATAGTTCTATAAAAAGATAATAAAATGTATATCAAGTTGACCTATCTCATAAAGACCTTCTATAAAAGTCGAAAGCATAAGATTAAATGTTAATTTGGTCAAGGAATTTTTTTGTAGGCAGGTAAAATAATCCAAGTACATGCATTCTGATGAAATAGCTTAATGTAAAGATAGAATATAGAGAATATATCCTGTAGGCTGTGTTTCAAACATCAGCCGTGTCTAGGAGACTATTGCCAAGGGCTGGATTTTGATTAATTCCTGGCTAAGTTGTCTGCCTGATGCCTGACATAGTAATATTCAGTATGACTCATCAAAGAAAGCTCTGGAGGCCAGAGATGTACACTAACAGAGTTGACCTGCTATTGGGAAATTTAGAAGCCTTACTTTTTTATTCTTTCCCAGGCCAGCAATCATTCTACTTCCTCACAGAAGTGGGCCACAGTGATGGTAAGATCATTTATTTTTTTATTTTTTTTATTTTCAGAGAGAGGAGAAGGAAGGGAGAAAGAGCAATGTATGGTTGCCTCTCATATGGCCCTCATTGGGGACCTAGCCCGCAACCCAGGCATGTGCCCTGACTGGGAATTGAACCGGGACCTTCTGGTTCCCAGCCCGCGCTCAATCCACTGAGCTACACCAGCCGGGAGTAAGATCATTTTTTTTTTTTTTGCTTCAAAAGTATATTGAGTCTCCTCAGACTTTTATTTATTTATTTTTATTTTTATTTTTTTAAGGATTTTATTTATTTATTTTCAAAGAGAGGGGACGGAAGGAGAAAGAGAAACATCAATGTGTGGTTGCTTCTCACATGGCCCTCACTGGGGACCTGGCCTGCAACCCAGGCATGTGCCCTGACTGGGAATCAAACTGGCGACCCTCTGTTTCATAGGCTGTGCTCAATCCACTGAGCTACAGCAGCCAGGCCCCTCCTCAGACTTTTAAAGGATTTGTTAAAAACTTACTGCTCTATACCGTAATCTCTAGAAGAGACCATTTTATCTTGAGAAAAAATACTGAAAGTAGGTTCAAACAGTCAGTCACTTATAAACAGGTTTTTCTTAGGTCAAAGTGACTAGCATAAGCTATTTAGAAGGTGTCTATAGAGCAGTGGCTTTTAACTTTGGCTATATTTTGAATCCTCTTGACAACTTTCAGATATACTGTTACCTGAGTCTGATCCCAGGGGTGCTGTTTTAATTGGTCTTTGAGAGTTTAAAAATTTCCCTGGTGATTCTGATGGGTAGCTATTATTGAAGACCACAGTGGTAGGGCATCTGCAGTAAGACTGCATCCCAGAGGTCCTTGCCAACATAAGCCACCTGAAAAATTAAAGTCCAAATGAGGTGACCTATTAGAGATACTTATTTAAAGTCCATGCTAGCTTGGTCCTTTCACTGACTACACTTGCTGTCACCTTTCTTAGAGCTTGTCCACGGATGGAGCTGTTTCTGAGGTCTGCTCCAGCTTTTTGCCAATAAAACCATGCGGTGGAAATGTGCCATGCTGGCTGTAGAAAGGTACCCTAGCCAATTCATGGAATGTCTTTATCAGGTTATATGTATCTGCTAAGAAAAAAAAAGAGAGGAGGGGCAGTCATGAGACGCAGTTCCGCAGCCCACTTTGCATCCTCCAGAATTTGAGAGCTTGTTCTTACCCATGCTAATCTTGGTAGTCAATTTACAACCTGAAGAAACATGACTTGTGTCTGATACGTACATTCTACTGCTTAGGGAGCTATCAATATATTAATGGAATCAACAAGATGGAGGAGATTTTGTAGCCTTCGCATTTCGGTCTTTTCTTCCTTTATTTGTTGTTGTTTTGTTGTTATTTCTGATGTTCACGTTTGAGGGCTCACTGGCTCATTCTGGTGCTCACAGTCGTTCTGGATGGCGTATGGACCGAGTTCCGGTCCGCAGATGCAGGGAGCACCACTGTCTGTGTTTGATGTGGCGCGTGGGGCCGTCAAGTTCTCGCTCAAATAGTAACAGCTGTTGTAGCCTGAGCCTGTCAGTGAAATTCTCAGACTCTCGTTTTCCTTATCTGGTAGTGTTGTTGCAGGGGTTATAAATAATATATTACAGTGTCTACGACATAATAAGTGCTCAATAAACTATAGTTATTATTATCTACGAATCTAGATCGCAAACTCCTTAAGGGTCATGTTTTTTCTACCAAGTTTAGACATTTATAATTCTTGAGCATACGTGAGATGGTGCTCAAAGAAGATAATGTGATTCCAACTTTGTCAATGATAGGGAACATCAGGACTAATTACCTACGCAAGCTTGCAGAATTAGAGGTGCAGTTTACAACCATGTCACTGGGCAACGTGACTGGTCCACCAGAGAATCAGATCCACAGTCTTAGGAGGTTAAATCCTGGGTCCTGGAGTCAGATTGCCTGACTTCTTGACCAGTTGCTTTATCCCAGCTCAGTTTCTTTATCTGCAATCTGGACATGTTCAATAGATTAATGAAATAACGCACATACAATTCTTTTTTTTTTTTTAAGATTTTATTTATTTATTTTTAGAGAGGGGGAGGGAGAGAGAAAGAGAGGGAGAGAAACATCAATATGTGGTTGCCTCTCACATGTCCCCTATTGGGGGACCTGGCCCGCAACCCAGGCATGTGCCCTGACTGGGAATCTAACTGGCCACCCTTTGGTTTGCAGGCCAGCATTCAATCCACTGAACCACACCAGCCAGGGCTATTCTTACTAGAACATTATAAAGGTTCAATTAAAGTTTGCTATTATTATTTTTGGCTTTATGAGCATTGTTCTGATTCATGCACTCACTTCTAGAGAAAGCGACAGTGGCCAGCAGGTTACATGCAACAGAAACAAGGTGACTGAATTGGGTAAGAAGCACAAGATGTCTAGGAAAAAAGTACAGATGAAGCCAAGGACAACAGCCTTTGGAAACACAGCCACAGTCACCACCCAATGGAGACAGTACACACTGAGGTCACTCTTGGGCATTCACTCAATTCAACTGAAGTTGACCAGCCTTTATTTATTCAACATTGTGTTAGATAGCTGTGGGAGCCTTAAAGGAAGTGAAAAGGAGAACCTTTGAGGAACTTAGAAGTCTTCTCTCCCCACTCAGCTTCCATTGTGAAGACAAGTCAGCCCTTCATTATGTAACATTGTGAAGACAATGGAGGCTGATGTTATATAATTACGTGCTGCCTTGGTGGTTCAGCCCGTGCTTGAGTAGTAGTTAGAAAAGGAGAGAGAGCAATACTGGCCTGTCTACACCATTCTTTCTAGAGGAAAATAATGCTTAGTAATACCTCCTTTAACTATAATTAAGAGTGAAGGTATCTTATTTACCAACATAAAAGCCACACCTTTTAATTTTTATTTTTCCAGAAACAATCCAGAACATAACTAACATGTGAAGAATTAGGAAGTGGATTTTTAAAGACAAAGTACAGGAGCTATAAAAAATTTCTTTACAACACTTTTCCCAGTTCAAACCAACAATGGTTGACTATAGAGCCCAGAAGGCTGTGCCAGGTGCTGTGCTAGACCCAAGAGATTTAGAAAGATACGGTTCTTCCCTCAAGGTTTGGTTCACATTTTTGTGGTCCTGTGGGACTATCAAGCCCTGTCTCTTCCTATGCTTGGGCTTGTAGTAAAAACAGTCTGAAACAGAGATACTGAGTAGATAAGGGTGCATAAGAAAAGAGAAGACAGAAGTGTGCCATTACATGAAAACTGCCCCTGAGGCCTTTTAACCAGTTGGAGGGACAGATATAAGAAGACCATTTCCATGTATTCGGTGAGAAGCTAAGATGGGGTTGTGCTCAGGTATTACGGCTGCTCAGAGGAGACGTTCTCTGCCGGGACTCAGGGAGGCTGCTGCAGCGATGTGCTGTCTGAAATGAACATGGACAATGAAGGATCGTCAGGAGTTGGGCCTGGGGTTCCAAGCAAGGAACAGCAGAAACCGAGAAACACTGGAGTCAAATCATTTGTGTGGATGGGGGACTACATACAGTTCAGTACTGCTGAAGGTGTGAGGAGGAAAGGATGGGAAATGACAGAGGCCAACCATCAAGGCCTTTATAACACTGCTGGGCAGCTTAAATTTCACCCTAAAGGCAAGGGAGCTCCACCAAAGGGTCTTAGGAACATGTGATGGTCAGGTGTATGTATTAGACACATGTAGAGAAAGGATTTAGCAAAGTATCGATTAGGATTGAGTACTGTTTCATGGAACAGTGGCTTAAGCCAATAGAGGGTTTTCTCACCTAACAGAAAGTCTGGCCCTGGCAGGTGTGGTTCAGTGGATTGAGTGCTGGCCTTCGAACCAAAGAGTTGCCAGTTCTATTCCTGGTCTAGGGCACAAGCCTGCATTGTGGGCTGGGTCTCCAGTGGGAGGAGTGCAAGAGGCAACCACACATTGATGTTTCTCTCCCTCTCTTTCTCCTTCCCTTTTCCTCTCTAAAAATAAATAAAAATAAAATCTTAAAAAAAAAAAAAAAGAAGTCTGGAGGTAGGCATTTACTCACTGGCTCAGACGCTCATCTCCTTTCTGTGTTTTTGCTTTGCCATACCTTTGTCCTCACAGTTGTCACCTCATGCTCAGATGGTTGCTGTCTGAACATAAAACATCACATCCATATTTAAGGCAGCAAGAATGGTGAAAAATTCAGTTATCCCCTTTAATAACCGATGTGAAAGGTCTCCCAGAAACTACCAGCCTTTCATCAGACAGCTGGCAGTTAAGTCAGGACTATTACTGGGTGGCCTCCTCTAGCTGCAAGAGAAGCTGAGCAAGCAATCATCTTCTTACTTCTAGAGTAGATTTCCGTAAGGCAGAAGGAGGTTGGGAATAAGGGTTGGTAGCTAATTTACCCAACACTTGACAAAGAAGGAGTGAGTGTTGTTCCACTATATGAGTGTTGTGCCTCATATTTCCATTGATGGAAACAAAAACCTTAGAAATTCTGAATGGTGCATGTAGTTCTCCTAGATGTGGGTTTGAAGTATAACCCCAAGGGGATATTCATCAGGGAATTGGATATAAATCAAACACTCAAGTGAAGGCTTAGGGCTTGGGATATATTTGGAGGTCATTAGAATGTAGCTGAGATGCAGGGGGGATGCCCTACATTCTAATGACCTCCAAATATATCCTGACCACTACTTGCAATTCCTGAGGAATATGTGGCTTTTCACCCCCCTAACATAATTTCACTTTAAGCCAAGTTTGTGGAGACACGCTAATTTACACAACTATGTTTTTCTACATGCTCACACACCCACCCTGGAATTTAAAGGATAGTAAAGTTATGCAAAGAATCACTGTGTGCAATGAGAACCAGAACTTTTTCTGCCAAGCCCACCTCCAATACAAACACATACACACACACAAGTCAGTGCTATACATAGAACTTGCTCTTAAATACCCACATCTATTTCACACTGTGGAGCAAATGTGTTTTCATTCTCTTGGTTAAAATAACAGGAACTATCATCACACTGGAAGGTTTGGCATTTAATGCAGAAATATAACCACACAAAAATTACAAGTGCGGAGACTCTTGCTGAGGTCCATTGGGAAGTGTCTGGTACCATCCCTGGCTTGGGATAACAATCCTGCATCTAAGTAACCTTACATCTCAAGCAAGACTCAGATCTCCTGGGAAGACCCAGTCCAAGAGGACTTAAACTTCAGCCTGAAAGGGGCCTCTGCCTCTTTAGGCCAGTCTGGCCGGTCATGGAAATTCTACTCTGGAACTGTGAATATAAGAGAAGTATTTCTCCAGTATTTACTTTGACCAGTGGAATAGCTATGACAAATTTTTTCTTTTCCCCAAGACACAAAGTGACATTTTAAAGGAGAAACCACTCTTTTGGTGCCATAGAGTCTTTTAAAAATATTAGAATAAGAGCTCAAAGGAATGTCTACTCAAGCACAGCTGCCCAAAGCCTCATATTTCAAGGAGAATTCAGCTACTTTATGCAGACGGGGAGCCAGGACTGCTCACTTCAGCCTTTTCCCTGGTGGATCTACTTTCTAGTCAGCATGAGATTCAAAACTAGTAACATCTTGGTTCAAGGGCCCTTTTTTTCTCTTTTCCATGCTATCTGGCAGCATTGATTTTTTTTCCCTCAGTATATTTCCTGGATCATGTGCTCTTTAAGGTTAGGGGTCACATCTTGTACTCGGCTATTTCTTGCAGAGTTATGTCTGTCATGGTAAACCTGCAGGAAATCATTATTAGATGAATTAATGAAAGAATGGAGAGCAGTGGTAGGTGAGTTGCTAGGCAGCCTGGTAAAGAGGATTAGAAAACTCAGGTCAGGCTAGCAGGAAAGGTGCTGTAGGGGAACGAATGTTTCACTGAGACAGCGGACATGGATCCCAGCCCCGGGTTGCCTTGCTTGCTTTCACTCATTCAGCAAACACTCCTTTAAGCTTCTTCCAGTGAGTCAGGCAGGCATGGCTACAGACCATGAATAAGACAAAGTCTCTGCCCTCAAAGTGTGGTGGTGGTGGTAAGGGGCACACACGACAATCAAGGATTGTAGAGATATGTGTGATTGAAGATGTGACAATGGCCATCGCAGGGCGCATGGTACAAGAAGAAGGAGATTCTAAGTCAGACTGTGGTTTCCAGAAAAGTTTCCTGAGAGAAAAGTGTTTTGATTCAGGTCTTAGAGGATGAATGAGTGTTGATTAGATAAGATTGATTGGGAACAGCATCACGGGTAGAGGGAATGTAGAAGGACTTGTATGTGAGAAGTTCCAAACCAATTGAAAATTAAAGTCTCAGCTGAAAGATTTGCCATGGCCAGAGCTGAAGTTAGAGAGGTAGGCGAGAACCACCTTCCCAAGGACCTTGTGGCAACATGATTTAGTGCTTAAGAGCAGAGGTTTAGAAATCAGACAGAACTGAGTTCAAATCTCAGCTCTGGTACTTACCATCCATGTAACAATAACTTTTTTTTTTAACCCTTCTAAGTCTTAGCATAGTGCCTAGCTGTATCACTTATTTATTGCTGCATAACAAATCATCCAAAACAATAACAGCTTGAAACCATACATATTTACTAAATTCTCAGTTTCTGTGGGTCTGGAATCTGGGCCCTACTTATTGGGGTCCTCGGCTTCAGAGTCCCTCACAGGCTGCAGTCAAAGTGTCAGCCACAGCTCGTGTCATATCAATACACGATGGGGGAAGGATTCACTTCCAAGCTCACTTACATGTTTGTTGGCAGAACACAGAGCCTTGCTGGCTGTTGGCTAGAGGTTACCTCAGTGCCTTGCCATGCTGGCCTTCCCCACGTAACAGGTTCCTTCATCAAAGCCACTAAGAGAGAGTCTGCTGCTATCAAGAAAGATGTAGCCGAATCACTGAAGTGACTTCTCATCACTATTACCACCTTGTATGGGTTAGAAGTCACTAGGCCAGCCCACATTCCCGGGGAGGGGCTTATACAAGGAAAAAACACCAGGAAATGGGGATCATCGGAGGCCACCTTAGGGTCTGCCTGACCCTCTAGCCTAGAGCTTCTTACAACTATCTACATGTTAGCTATTATGCTCAGTTGAGAGTTGGAAAAGTTAAGAGAGCCAGGTTTCATATTAAGGAGTAACTTTAGGTGACTATGGGCAAATAAAGTCACCTCATGTCTTTGAGCCTTCATTTCCTGAATACAGTAAAAAATACATAATCCCCAAAGAAATGAGGACATATATATACATGCACAAGATGTAACACCAAATAGACAATTCTTCACCCTCTGTGGAAGCTAACTGTTTTCGGCTAATTTTCCGTTTTGTGTTGATTCTGTGAATCTCACAGCCTGACATCTTCAAAGTTTTTAGGGCTTGGCCTTGTGGGCCCAAGAAGATTTGGACAACTGGTATAAACTTCCACACACACACAAAACGATCTTTTGAGTGTCCCTTTAGACAAAGGGTGTTAAACTCATTTTCACCAGGGGCCACATCAGCCTCCCCATTGTCTTTAAAGGGCAGAAAGTAATTTCAACTCCTTAAGTTAAGGAGTAGTTACATTTATACAGTCCTAAAATTATTTGGGCCGTTTGAAGGCAACCCCGAGGCTGATGTGGCCCCGCGGTGAAAATGAGTTTGGCACCCCTGATGTAGACAATTTCAAAGGTTTTCTTTTTACCTTCTTTTTAAATACCTTTGCTTCCAAGGACCCCATGAGGGATTGGAGAGAGAAAACAGACTATCTGGGGAATTTCAAGCCCTTGATAATAAATATGGTAATAAAATCTTGTCCGGCTCGTGGTGGATGAGTTCCCTCACACCCTGGCAGCCGCTTTGCGCGGGTTTCCAGTCCAGCTGTGCGGCTCAGGTTCTACCGCGGTGTCCGTGAAAAGGGCAGCTCCGACGCCTGCAGACCGCGGGTGAGAGGCCCACGGTCCCCTTCCCTCGCGGCTCTTCCACCACGTCTGCTCGGTGCCCAAACGGGATGCCTCATCCCACGCCCCAAATGGAGCCGATCACACAGAGTCGCTTTTCATGTTCTTCCCGGGTGCGGTTTTTCCATGGGGAAGGTAAACAGCGCTCTTGACCCGGACGGAACTCTGGAGTCGGCCCCTCTGGCTTGCTACAAAGACGCGCTCCTCTACAGGGCGTCTCTGGGTGGAGAGGAGCGGTCAAGGAGGGTGTGACTGCGACAAGTTCCCTTTGCTTCTCTGCCAGAGAAGCTGGCTTCGAGGACGAGGGGCGCCTGGGTACCCCAGCACACACCCTCGCCCTGCCAGCTGCGTGGGGGGCGCTGCTGCACACACACCGCGGCGGGGTCCCCACTTCACACCGGGGTCAGCTCCTTGCAGCGCCGCTGCCTTCGGAACCGCGGGCCTTTTGATCCCGGGGGCGGGGCTCGAGGGGCAGACCGGACGGGAGGGAGGGAGCGCCCCCGGGAGGGCTCCGGGAGCGGAGGCGTAGGAGAAGCAGCAGCTCCGGGAATTCCCGGCCACGGGCTTTTACCTCTCCAGGGGTAAAAGCCGGCCCGCTTCCGCGACCCCTGCCTTAGAAAACTTTTAACGAGAACCAGATGTGGTGGCTGCTGTCGAACTTTCTCAGAGCCGGTGATTGGTCCCCAGTGTAGGGCCTCAGCCAGTCAGCGAGCTGGGAGGGCCTGGAGGCCCGCCCCCACCCCAGCACCCGCGAGTGTCCAGGTTGGAGGCTCGCGCTGAGCCGCTAGTGGGCTGGCGAGCGAGGACACACTGTGCTGCAGGGCAGCCCGGTGGCCGAGCGAGCATGCGAGGGGACCAGGCAGCTGGGCTGCGGGCGCTGTTGGAGCTACTGCAGCCGTTGCTGCTGTTACGGCTGCTGTCCCAGGCCGCGGCGCTGCAGCCGGGCGAGCTCTTCCCCTACGGGCAATTCCAGGGGGACCAGCTCCTGAATGAAGGCGACGACGAAAGCTCAGCTGCAGTGAAGCTGGCGAGTCCCTTACGCTTCTATGATGCCCAGTTCAGCTACCTCTACGTAAGTTCGTTCCCCTCTGGCTGCGGGACTCGGCAAATTTCTCGCAGCTTCTTCCCAGGGGCCCATGTAGTGTGGATCTCCCCGAACCCCTTCTTCGGAGGAGAGGAAATAGTGCACACGCTTTGCTGTCCCGGAGCACCCCTGGGGTGGGACCTGGCTTTGCAGCGATACTGCTGCCAAACCCGCTGCTTTTCCTTACCTCGAGTGAGAGAGCAAGAACTGTTCGCGGCCACGCAAGCGATCCAGGCAGAAAAGAAGGTAGGGTTGCTATGGCAGCCAGTGGGGTTTGCAGTTAGGGCAGTGAGAAGGCTGTGCACGTCTGTAGAGCTGGGGTGCTCCCTCCTGGTCCGGAAAGTTTTCCCCAGCGTTGTGCAGAATGTGAGAAAATGTGCGAACGAGTTTTAGGGCTCCTGGATCTACTGCGTCGCGGTATAGGGTAGGAGTGGGCAGGTGGGACACGGGCTGAAGTTGCTCTGATCGCCCTGAACCAGGAGTCGGTCTCCCGGGCTATGGGATTGGGAGTTCTTCATGCCTGGAGCCTCCATGAGAGGCAGGGTGGGCGCACATGTCTAGACCTGTGGTGGCTGCCCGTGGGCTTCTTGCAGAGTAAGCGACCGTCAGTCACCTTTTGTCCCCCTCCTGTCCCAGGTGGGCACCAACGGCATCATCTCCACCCAGGACTTCCCCAGGGAGACCCAGTATGTGGACGATGGTTTCCCCACAGACTTTCCGGCCATCGCTCCCTTTCTGGCTGACATCGACACGAGCCAGGGCAGGGGCAGGATCCTCTACCGCGAGGACACGGGTCCAAAAGTGCTGGGCCTGGCCGCCCGCTACGTGCGCACAGGCTTCCCGCGCGCCGCAGCGTCTGACTTCACCCCCACCCACGCCTTCTTGGCCACCTGGGAGAAGGTGGGCGCCTACGAGGAGGTCAGATTCGGGACACCTCCCTCGGGAGAGGTAAGTGACAAGGGATGCTTGGCTGCTGAGCCAGTTGAGGGATGGGCTTGAATTCTGGGCTGGGACCCAGAGACTGGCTTTGAGCCACTTTTTTCTGAGTCTGCTCTTGGGCTGAATCTGATGTATCCTTTGATGGCACCAAGGCTGAAATGGCTTGGAAGTGGAGCCTTCAGGCTTCCACTGAGGATCTGAGAGGTGGTGTCTTTTAGCAAGGGAAAGTACTTAGGGGATGACGGAGCTCCCAGTGCAGAGGCCATGCTGAAGGCCCACAGAACACAAGGTGGTTTGCTGTTTGGTTGTTTATTTTTAGAATCACCTCTAAGTATACAAGAATTATTTCTAATTATATGTTCATTGAAAGAAAAAAGCAAATACAAGCAATTTTTAAAAGAACAACCTCTCATTTTCCTACCACTCAAAGATAACCACTGTTAAACATTTTCCTGTGTATATTCCAGAGGTTTTTCTCCCTATCAATATCTGTGTTTATGTCATTTTCTGTTAACAGTGATGGGTTCACAGCGCACATACTGTTTTGTAGCCTACTTTCCCCCCACTAAATAGTATATTGTGAATATGTTTCAATGCCAGTAAATCTATTTCTACAACGTTATTTATAAAGTCTGCATCATATTCCAACCAGTGGATTTACCACTGTGTCCAGTGGTTATTAAGGTTATTTCCAATTTTTCATCATTGTAAATAATTTCGTGAAGCACTTTTTAAAAGCTGAATCTTTGTGCATGTCCTTAGTTGATGTTCCAGGATTTGGAATTGGTGGGTCAGGGGGATGTACTTTTTATAAGGTTCTTGATAGCCATTGCCAGCGTGCCCTCCGGGTTTACATGCTCCCTAATTTACAGGAGCCTGTCTTCAATTTGTTTTATAGTCTCTACCTGAGAAAAAACCCAAGCTCTCAGTTTTTAGGCTTTTGCCACATTTAAAGTGCTCCAGATGGACATCGGGGGGGCCCAAGTGGGTTGGCAGCTGGTAAACTGCCTCATTCCTGCAGTAGATAAGACTTCCTCCCGTGAAATTAGACCTGACTCTCAAGTGTCATACTGCAAGGGCAGAAACGCTTACAACTTATCTCTATTTTAACTCATCTCAGTGTTTCTTAGCTACAGAAAGATGGGACATCTCCTCCCTGAGAGATTAAGTAGCTTGCCCACTCTCACGGAGTAGTTCAAGATGGTAACCATTCTGTAAGAGAAATATTTCCTAAAAGGCTGTGTTAAGCAAAGAAGATTCAGAAATGAAAATTGATTGAAATTATGATTCTTTTTGTCATTCAATTTTTTTTTTTTTTTTTTTTGGTCAGGCAACATCTAGTTTTGTATATTATTTTTTTTTTAAATGCATGATTTGACATTTCAATTATTCAATTCAACAGAATACATTCAATTCAAAAAGATATATTGAGCGCCTCCTTTGGGCAGGGCACTGGGCTAGGTGGAGAGCTGCAGACAGTTGCTTCAGGTAAGGCCCCCACCATTAGGTTGCATTCATTCATTTATTTTTGCTTATACATTTAAAACTTTAAAATTAAGTATGACATACTTATAATCAAAAATTTAGAAAAGAAAATAAACATTATTTATAATTTCACTAACAAGAGGTCACCATTGCTCATAGTTTATATTCTTCCAGTCTTCTTCTCTAAACTCATATCTTATATGTGGGATAGTCATATATGTGTGTGTGAGTAATTTACATTTAAGTTTAAACACAGTTGAGATTTATTCATCCAACAAACCTTTTTTGCACACTTACTGTATGTCAGGGCTGACGTAGATTCTGTGACAATACATACTCTTTACTCCCAAGAATCTCAAAGTTTCGTAGGGACATTGGTTATTATTCACTATGGTAAGTATAGTAGCATTTTGCCTTGAGAAGACTAATTCTCCTCCTCCTCCTCTAACCAGGGGAGAGTTAGTCTTCTTAAGGCAAAATGCTACTATACTTACCAGAGTGACTCAGTCAGGAAAGGTTTCAGTGAAGAGGTACCTTTGCATTGGAGTTGAACAGAGTGGCACACTCCCAAAAGAAAAACAGCATATGACACATCACCCATGTGCTATAAGGTAGACTGTGCTTGGTGCATTCCATGTGGTACATATTACTGAAGAGGAAGGGTGGTGGGACAAGAGGCTGGCAAGGCCATGGGGTGGGACAGATCATGCTGTGCCGAGAGTTTGGACTCGGCTTTTCGGCAGTAGGCAGCCTTTGAAGGATTTAAAGCAGGGCATCGGTAGTGTTCATTAAGACTGCTCTTTCTGACTGTACTGAAAAGGTGAGGGCACAAAGGAAAGACGGACTACTTAGGCACTATGATATAGATTGTTTATTTAAGCTACAGCGTGAATTCTGATAGTATTTACCATGAATCCTACAAGATAAGTACCACCTGACTTCTTGTTTACATTTGACAGATAGTAGCAAATAGAAATGAAAGCTGTTGCCTGAAATTCTGCTCTTAGTGAGAAAAAGGTAGGTTTAGAATACAGAGTTCTTGATTCTTAGCTTTTTTTTTTTATTGCTTTACCCAGACTTTTTTCATGCAAGACCCATTTCCTTGGCACATGTGATGAAGGAAGACACAACAATAATTGTGCCTTTTCCTCAGACTTCCAGTAAATAAGGCTGGAGTTTTAGTGTCTTGATGTGATCTTGGTACCAGAAGAGTCCTTGGAACCATATTGCATTCAAAGGAAGAATGAACTGGGAATGACATCTGCTGCCAAGGACACTGTTGAGTCCAATTAGTATTCCAATACTCTGGAGAGAATCAGCTGTTTCTGTCTCAGTTTTTCAACACAGAACAGAAAGACAAAACTGAGTGAGATGAATAAGGGAGAGGAGTAGTTGCGCAGAAGCTCTGGGGTGATGAAATCACGCTAGAGCTTTAAGTTCCAATTTTGTCAGGGCTCATTTGAAACTGAAAATTACGATACAGACGTGACTTTGTTAACTGTTTTTCTCAATTTCATCTGTAGCGTGGGAATAATGCTTCTCTTATCCAACCTGCCAGGTGGTTATGAAAACAATGACAATAAAGATACTAAAAGCATTTTGAAAGAAAAAGTATTTATGAAAGGTTATCCAGTGATTTTGGAAACAATGACTCAGTCTCAACCTTAGTTTCCTAAGCTGTGAAGTGGAGTAGCAATGCCTACCTTACAGGATGTTGTGAGAATTAACTAAGGTGATGCTTTCACGTAGCTGCTGTGCCCTGTTAGACCTAGCTGGTGTAGGTGCTCAGCTCACCCATGTTTCCCTTCATTGGCTTGATGGGACCAGGTTCTGGTTCTTCTATTTCTCTATCTTGTAAGGATGCTGTGATGCAAGGCCTTTACCTAAGGACTCTTTAAATACAAGGTTTTCCAAAATGCAGTTTCCATCTGGGCTTTTTTGGGTGGGGAGTGCAGGAAGATTTGTAGATTCTATCTCTCCTCCACTTTTCTAATTAAAATCAATCTTCAGACATTGCCATATGCTGAGTTGGCTTCAGGGTTTGTTTCATTTAGAAAGGAGATGAGGACTCTGTTTAAAGAGAGAATGTTTTTTCAATTACCCGTGTTGAAGGGTGTTGTGAACACTTTAAAGAGCTCTGTGATTTGAGTTCTTGTTCTAATAGTTCTTTGGAGGTAGATTTTGGCAAGTAATCTACTTTGCTTGAAGGAACTCTGCATGGCTTTCTTAAACCTTGCCATATTAACCTTATATTGCAAAGTTACTGGAAACTTGAAGATATCAGAGGAATGGCCTCTTTACCACTAAACAATTTCAGTTGCCCTTTCTGTCTGTGAATATTCATGGTGGGTGTGGCAGGATGTGATAGCTGATATGGAGAGATGTCAAGATGTAACTGCACCTAAAAATATGAACAGATCGTGCTTATCAGTTCAGTTAATCTGAGATTCCTCAAGCTGTCATAGGTAGTTGACAGAGCAAAGAAGTCACGGTATTGACATTCAAAGAACTTATTTATGAACCATGAAGAGGGTTAGTGTTTCCTTTAGCTGTGTTTTTTGGGGGAAGGGGAGTATTGTTTGGTTGTTGTCTAAGGGATGGGATTTATAGAGAACTGGTTACACAGATCGGTGTGGTACCGGGAGTGTTTTCTTGACCTAAATTTAAGTTGGGCTGATAGAACGGACCTTGATGAAGAGGCAGCAGGAGCGACTGATCTGAGTTAGGGTGTGGGAGAAGGCTGGGAGAGCTGAGGCTGCAGAGTGGACAAAGGAGTCATGGGGCAGTAACCTAAGATGAGCCGAAGGTTGCCCACTGGAGGCCTCCGTGCAGGGATGGAGGAATGTTGACTTGTTTAAAAAGGGTGATAGTCATGGAGAGAGGGCATTGGATCCACAGAGAGAATGAGAGGTAAAAGCAGGACTCTGCTGTAGCGTTTTGACTCCTGGAGCTGACGTCCAGAAGAGAGGAGGTCTGCAGTCTACCTGAAAGAGTTTAACCACAGTCTGAGATGTAGCTATGAAGACATACACAATGAGACATATAAGGAAACTGGTTAAAGAAATGCTGAAGTTTTGCCAAAGACTAAGGGTCAGGAAGGATAGGGTAGTACCGAGCACTTATCTTTGAATTTTGGGCAGGATGTATAGGGTTTAGGACAGAAAATGAAAGAGGGAAAATCATGCATGTGACAGTCTCATGCAGGTAATGGAAGATGGAGAATTATACCGAGGAATGGAGGGCAGTGTTGACACCAAACACTGGGGCCAGAAGTCAGCGATGCTGCAACCATACATAGGACGCATGAGAAAAGAGAACATGATGACCCGTTAGGGGTCACCCTACTCATTAATTTTCATTGTAATTTTTGTAAGCCACTATAGGCAATCCCTTTGGGATAGGGATGGCACTGTTCTGATTGAAATCAATCAGAAATTATGAAATTAATCCTAGATGACTGAAATTAATTAAATGGATTACAAACATTAGAAACTCAAAGGTGGGCATGTTTTATGTCCATTGGCTCAGCTCTGCCCTGTGTCAAGGCAGGATTGACTGGCGACATCCTATACCTGGAAGGGAGTTAGACTCCTGCCTGCTTTCTGCTCAGGGCTCTGGCTTTTCTCTCTTTCTGATAACAGGATGGCGGAAGCCTTGAAGCTCAGCAGTCACTGGCCCCGATCCTCTGGTGCTGCCCCTCTGCCCGAGGAGGCCCCTCTCTCCTCTCTGGTGTCCTGGAGGAGTTGGAAACCTGTGACCCTTTTGTAGGGTTTGGCAGCCCATCTGAAGGTTTCCCCTCGGAGACAGAGCATGTGGGGTTCTTGCAAAGGCTTGTCTCTAGGAATGTGAAGACCTTTCCTGTCTGGAAACCAGTCAAGAGTGCTTGGGGGGAGGGGCAGCCCTTCAGGACTTGGGAAGGCCACTCTTTAGCAATCAGATGTAGAGTTTTATGGAACTGAGAACTTTAAAGGTGATCATCTGTGTGTGGGTGGTTTTTAAGTAGACAACCTTTGGCCAGTACTTTGGGATCCTAAATTCTATTTTAAATTCTTCTTTTATTTGCCTTTATTTAAATGCTTGCCGCCTGTAATAAGTGCTTGTCTCAGGGATGGCTTGTAAACGACATTGAGTAAATTTTTATTGAAATGAATTTGCTGACTGACTGAAAGAATGAATGAAATGAAGTGCTAAATGCCCAGACCCCAGTAAAAAAGTCAGACACTCCTCTTCCCAGCTCTGTTTACTTTTCCCCTCCCCGCCTCCCCCATCCCCTTCAATTCCTTCACAATCTATAGGCCCTCCTTATCTCACAGAATTTCTCTAAACTTAGAACCAGGATTTTTTCCTATCTCCCGTTTGTTGGGGGCAATCCATGTCAGGAGCTTTGAAAGCTTAGCTTTTAGAAACATTCTTTCTCCTTCTGTGAATACTTCTCCTTCCCTAGTTGAACTTTATTTATTTCTGACTAATGTAAAACTCAGAAGTTACTGAATCCACATTAATTGATGATGTAGAATATATTGTGTATAGACATGTTGCAGAATGCTCTTTGTTTATATTTGACAGAAGCTCAGGCTTCCCAGCTTTGAGAAATTCTAGAAAACATGTTTTGCCTTTTTTTGTTGTTGAAAAACTCAAGCTTTGCCGATGAAACAATGAACAACCACAACAATAACAGATGTACTAGCCCCTCTCCCCCTACCTCTGTGAGCTTGTGAACTTAAAGAGAGAAAAAGCAAAGAGCAAAGCCAAGTGAGGTGACCTTTTCAGTGTCAGAGACTGCGAGAAAGGTTGTGTATAGTTTTGGTTTTTCTTCAAAAGCATTTAAGAACCTGTATGTTTTTGTCTGATAAGCAAAACCTCAAAGCTATACTTAGAAATTAAATGTGTGAGAAGATTTAACATTAGGAGAGACCTGGAGCACTATATGGGGAGGGACCCAGGATAGAACAAAATGCGGGGCACATTCCTCTTGTTTGCTGTTTCATTTAGTAAACGGTATTGTTCTTCTTTGCGCCTAATTTTGACAGTATAGCAAGATGCGGCAATAACACTACCCGTCGGCAAATGATGTTTCTCTGAGTTATTGAAAAAGCAGTGGTATTTATAAACACCTCCCCAGTTCCCTGGGAGTGGGGTTTAAAACGTGAGAGAGCGGTTCTCAGAGTGTTCCGTAGAACATCTTTTAAAGATAATCAAGCACCATTCACAGATCATTTTGGTGGGGTGGGAGGAGATAGCTGGATGTAGATAAAGGCAAAAAAAAGTCTTATTGGAAATATGAGAATAAATTGAACGTTAAGGCGGGATTCCGTCAGGACCTGCGTAGGTGTTGAGTTCATGGCTACTTTAGTTCCTTGCCCCTCCTTCTGGTCTGCTTTGGCTCCTGCTGTGCTTATTAAGGTTCCTAGGGCCTCCCCGCCCCTGCCACAAGGTGAGGTCTTGGACACACGTCCTCCTCTGTAGCCTCTACTCCCTCTTTCAGTAACTCTCCCAGCACTCCGGCCCTGGCTGTTTCCCTCCTCTAAGCTGTGAGACCGCCCCGGGCACAAGCTCCTTTGCTTCTTCAGCACCAAGCATAATGTCAGGTGCTTAATAGGCACTTGGCTGATTGAATTACTGCACAGATGAATCAATAAATGGGGTTTATAAACACATAAACAGCTAACCAGGACAAAGGAGGTGAATGCTAACTAGAAACACTCACAGTGGCATTTGGAGGGTCAGAGGACAGAAATAAGTCTACACGGATTCACGCAGAGGGCCAGCACCAGAAGGTGAGGAAAGTTTTGGGCCCAGGGAAACATGAGCAAAAGTACGGAAGCATCAGCATACACGGGACAAGTGGGGAATGTTAAAAAGTCTGATGGACATACAGCAAATCTGAACCTGGGAGGAGAGTCCAGGGCAGGTTCCACATCACTCTGAATGGCGTGCGACGGAGCTGCTGGAGCGGCCGAGTGGCGCAGGACATGGACTCTGATCTGGCTGGCTGGCCTGCCACTGTGAACTGGCTGCTCGACCTTGGACAGATTTGTTAGCCCCAGTGCTTCTCTTTCTTCATCTGTAACTCCGGTGCTGGTGTGAAAAGATTGATGGGTGAGAAAAGAGTGAGGCTGTGAGAACAGTAAGGAGGCCTTTTGATCAGCCAGCACCTAACATCGTACCTGCCCACCGTGGGCATTCAGTATGGAGGCAAATGAGTGAGTGATCCAGGCGACGGCCCAGGACAGAAAACTAGGGCAGTGGCGGCGGGAATGGACAAGGCCGGCTCGCCGCTTGCTCTCGGCTCTGAAAGAGGTTTGGATGGGAAAAGTTTGAAACCTTAAAAGGTATTATTTTTTTAATTTGCATTTTTACCTATGCATATTTCAACTATTACTCTAAATTGACAAAAGATGATTATAATAACATAGCTCATAAAATTATATTATAACTTGAAGAGGAAATTTAAAAGAATAGTATGTATAAAAATGATTTGGAGAAATCCTAAGAAGGAAAACCCTTTGTACTTTCTGATGCTTTGTATGCATTGTCTTTTTGTTTGTTTGTTTTATTAAGAATATTTCCTTTTTTTTTTTTTTTCCACAGTTGAATACGTTCCAGGCAGTTTTGGCATCTGATGAGTCTGATACCTACGCCCTCTTTCTTTATCCTGCCAATGGCCTTCAGTTCTTTGGAACGCGCCCCAAAGAGGCCTATAATGTCCAACTCAAGCTTCCAGCCCGGGTGGGCTTCTGCCAAGGGGACACCGATGACCCAAAGAGAGAAGGAGCATATTTCAGCTTAACTAACACTGAACAATCTGTGAAAAATCTCTACCAGTAAGTACCACAGGGCTTCAGCCCTTTCCTGTTGGAATGTACGGACCCTTAGGAGCTGCCCGAAGTTGAGTGGCCATAAGGCCATGAAATAATATCTGAGTGGTTTCCAAGCCAGGCCTCAGGTCAAAACCAGGACTAGACTAGACACTGAGAGGAGCAAGTTCACTAAATAGAAAAGGTACTTTATTTTGCTTGCCCTTTTGGCTAAAGATACCTGCAACAGAACTGCATGTCTGTGTGTGTTTACCGAGCCACTGAGGCTCATTGCAGAAAACATTGCTCTTGGAACCACATAAAAATACCCAGTAACGTAACTGCCCAGACTGAAGCTTTTCAGGTTAATTATTTCTCAGGAGCAGATGCTGTGAGTTTAGTCTTTTGGACAGATTACGTATTAAAAGTTGAAGTTAGAGTAATGTAATTTGGGAAACAAATGGACTGGTAGATTTTTAGAAGTCTCAGCCTTTCTCTGTGGCTTTATCATCTGAAATCCTACTGGCTGGTTGTCCAGGGGGTCACCACACTGACGGCGCACTCCTCAGTCCCACGAGCGGCTCACTCTGTTCCTACAACCCTAAGCCCATTTCCTTTTGACATTCCACATCAAGTCAGTGTAGGGGTTAGCGCCTCTTGAAATTTATTAATTTCAGGGCTTTAAAGAAATTCTTGTTTTTATTTCTTTCCTGAATACTGATCTAGAAACTAGACAGAACACATATGGCTACTGAGCTTCCCTTCCTGCCTCTCAGTTTCACTCCATTATTCCTGGATATTGGAACACGTTACACGTGTGCCTGCCATCTGCTCTGTTCAGCTTCCCGAGAGCCGGCCCTACAACCAAATGTGTTACTTGAGCTAACATTTATGGAGAGCTTGCTATTTGCCAAACATTGTGCTAGACACTTTCTAGAAGCTGTCTTAATTAAAATTCACAAGAATCCTAGGAAGTAAGTCATACTCTTTTCTCAATTTGACAAATGAGCTTAGGAAAACTATGTTGAGTATAATCTCAGTTATTACATAGCAAAGCCAAAATTCAAGCACAGGGCTGGAACTCTGAACTACTTATTTTATGCTAAATCCTGGTTTTCTCTTCCATTCTTATGATCCACGTTGGGCATCTCTAGGTCTCCACTTAGGCTGCCTTTCAATCTAGGCTCTGGAGAAAACTAGCTCCTTGCTTTTTCTCCCTGGGTTCCACCCAACTCTTTGACCCTGGATGCCATGGAGTCTCTGCTCCTCAGATATTATGGAAAGCTCACAGGGGGCCAAACACGCGAAAGACAAAAATGCCTAAGGTACAGGCCCTGCACTAGCAGCTTGCCCTCTAATTGGGTTGACAGACAAACAGATCGACAATTCCAGAGCATTAGAGTAAGTGCTAACATTTACACAGGGCCCAGGGGGTGGCCGGGGCCAAAAAGCCTGTAGAAGAGCAGTTGTGCTTCTCCACCACAATCATAAAGGATCCTCAGGGTGTGCGTGCGGGCGCGCACACACACATGCACACACACACTTGCATGCCTTCCTTTATTTTTATCCTTGATGCTTCCCAGAAACCTCTGCATCACTTGATGAGAGCAAAATAGTTGTGGGGCCACAATGATTAACAGAGTGTAACCCATACTTAATATTAAAAAATAAAATAAATTGTAAACCATGCACAATCATGTGAAGTAAAAGTAAAAATTGCCCTGGCTGGTGTGGCTCAGTGGATTGAGTGCCAGTCTGTGAACCAAAAGGTTACTGGTTTGATTCCCGGTCAAGGGCACATGCCTGGGTTTTGGGCCAGGTCCCCAGCTGGGGATGTGTGAGAGGCATCCGATCGATGTATCTCTCCCACATCAATGTTTCTCTCCTGCTCTTTCTCCCTTTCTTCCCCTCTGTCTAAAAATAAATAAGTAAAATATTTAAAAACAACTAAAAATTGCCTAGTGTTACTACTTTAAGTGATAGCTAGTGTTAGTAGTCCTTCCAGAATTTTGGGTATATGTAAAAAATTTTAAAAGCCAAAATAGTTCTTTTGCTGTACATGGGGCATTTTCCCATTTATCACTGTCTTATAAACATCTTTCAGTACAATACCTGTTTATATTATCATTTTAAGTCTATAAAACATGGCAATATATGTCCTGTATTACTCAAACAATTTCTCAGTAAACATTTAATCTGTTTCCGTTTTTTCCTTTTATAAATGTCATTGCAGTAAACAGCATAATATACAGAGTGGGGAAAAAGTAGATTTACAGTTGTAAGTGAAACACAGAGTTTATTTATTCTTATATTAATATTTATTAATTATCGTACAAACAAGTGTAAACCTACTTTTGCCTCACCCTGTACATTGCTCAGATTCTCATTTCTCTTAAAAGTAGAATTGCTGAGAAAGGATATATTAAGCTTAACATTTTGGTGTATTAACATACTGCCTTTCAGAAACTTTGCACCATCTTATATCTTCACCAGTACTGTAGGGCACTGATCGACAGTGTCTGTTCCCAACAAGCTTCTGTCTTGTCTAATATTTGTGAACTTGATAGGTATAAAATGTTCATATTTTTGCTCTAATTTCTTTGATTACTAGTAAGTCTGAAGACCTTTTCATATGATTAATAGCCATTTATCTGTCTTTTTTTGTGACTTATCTGTCCATATCCTTTGCTATTTTCTGTTGGAGTGTTTACAAAGAATGCTTAAAATAAGAAAAAATATGGTTAAGATCTCAGTCCTTGTACATGCTATGAGTATTTTGATCCACTTGTTCATCTTTAAAGTTACTCATGACCTAGAAGTTCAACTTATGTTGAGGGTTGTCAAAGTTATTGGTCTTTTCCTTTATTATTTCAGGTCTTGGTGTTAATCTCAGAAAGGTCTTCTCTACCTCCAAATTATGGAAATGTTCCTCAATTAAATCACCTATTTTATATTTCATTATTCAAATTTTCAAAAATTTAGAAAAATAGAGAGTAGCTAAATGAACACCCAAATGCTTGTAATGTAGATTCAAGTGGTTGACACTTTGCCATATTTGTCAATTCTTTTTTCTTTTTTGCGTGGTTTAAAGTCACATGCCATCATGCCATCCCTTCCTAAATACTTCAGCATACATCTCTAAAGAATTAAGTTACTTTCCTAGTCAGTGGAATCTGTCTTCTTCAATCTTATTTCATCATTAGAACTTCAAAGGTCATAAATTATATAATTCATAGTGTGTCTGTCATAAATCTTCTGAAAATTTAAATATGAATGCACACGTGCATTTTTGAAATACACTTTTCTGTTCCTGGAAGACAGTAGTTGCTAAGTACTTACTATGTACAGGGCCCCATGCTAGGCATTTTATGTGATTGTCTAACTTAATCCTCCTGACAACCCAGGGTGGACGACACTGTCACCTCATTTCCTAGTCTTGTTTTTCCTTTCTAGGAAATGAATTCTATCACTAAGCTTTCCAAATGGCTTTGGATTTTAGGATAAATTCAAATTGGTTACTTTCCCACCATACACAGTGACAGAAGCCAAGATAGTAATTTATATTTACTTAGGAGATATTTTATTTAGCTTTTTTCTGTCATAATTTGTATTTCTCCACTTTTTGAAGCTTCTATAGTTTTTTGTTTCTAACCTCAAGCAGAAATTTCACAGCTGCAACACCTCTGATGTGATAACAAACTTAGTGTCCTCAGATCTTCAGGGTTCTCTCTTCTCTTCTGCAGCGTTCCCCGTTTGCTTGCCAAGAAACACCGACATTAGTTCTCAGAACTTACAACAATACAGAGCATATTGCACAAAGAATCACAGTTTTGCCTTTTATATTCCTGTTTCCCTAAGTTAATTACAATAGCAGCAGCAGCAGCAGCAACCACTATGACAATAACACACACACACACACACACACACACACGGGGGGGCGAGATAGAGATGGGGGATGGAGAGTGAGAGAGAGTCGTTCTGAGAATTGTATGGCAATATTATTGCTATAGAAACACATGTGTATATGATGGGCACCTCCCCAATGAGTGCAGTTCTCTTGTCATTATATGAGTCGATGAATTCTTTACTAACTTATTAGTTCATTAACTCTTATTCCTCATTGACTGACTTTTGAGGAAATCCCATAGCGTGGGAGGCTCTGAGTCTGGAATTCTGTACATACATCAGAGGAATACACAGACTGGTATATTCAAGCTTGCCAGACACTCTTTTGTTCGATTTTTTCCATATTTTTAGAAATCTTATATACAGTTGTTCTCTTCAGAATGTATCATTGGCTTTAAAATAAATGATCATTGAGATATTTGGGAGACTGAATAGCCCATGTTCTTTTCTTGTAGAGTGAGTTCTTGATTTCCAGATATTTCTGAGTACTTCTTACCTATGACCCATGGCATTTTTATTAAACTATTTTCTTATTTTCCCCTTAACTTTGTTCTGCACTTGCTCCACGTTTTAGACTTGTGCACTTGTATTTCTTTGAATTTTTTTTACATTGACTCACCATTCACCGTGAATTAGTTAATTGAACAATCCATATGACTAAATAGTGAAATGTCTTTAACATTCTGTAGGGTAATGATAATTCAGATGCTGATTATAGTGTATTGGTTTTTGGACATAAAATAATTACTATTTTATAATAATATAAAGCCCAAGTATAGAGCATGGGTTTTGATGCTCATGTTGAGTCCAAGCTCTGTCAATTATTAAGATTAGTTAGCCTCTCAAAACCTATTTTCTCCTCTGCAAAACTGGGCATGGTCACCGCCCCTGCCTTGCAGATTGTATTGAAGAATGTTAAGCACTTGGCACATAACTAACTCTTAAAAGCATGTAGTAGTCATTACTATTTAAGTGTTTGGCAAAAGTATTTCAGTTTTCTTAGAAGTAGAAAAAAGATAAAATATTCCCGCATTCCTTCTTTGTTTTCAATCAGCCAGATTTTAGATAAAACGTGGATTGTAGAAGAGATTATAACTTCATAGTCTAGCATTCTGTGAAACACAGCCTTTGAAAGTGAATTGTTTATATCAAAATTTTAGTACAGTCCTTTTAGTTAACATGTAAGTCTCATTTTATTTTCTGCACCATTGAAAACTCTGAATCTGATTTTAATAGTCTTTCAGTTTTAAAATAAATTGCTCACCTTTGCAGGAGGGCGGGCGGGTACATGGCCATTTTTGTTACCATGCACTGTTCCTTTTTGTTTAGACACAGCAACCTGGGGATTCCTGGAGTGTGGGCCTTTCACATCGGCAGCATCTCCCCCTTGGACAATGTCAGACCTGCCACAGTTGGAGGAGTCCTCTCGAATGCCCGCTCTTCAGCGTCCCTGGAACAGCCCTTCAGCCATGCTTCAGCCCTGGAAGGCAAGTACAGTGAGGACAGTTTGGATTATTATGGTGAGAATGAGGAGGAGGTTGAATCCCCCTGAGTGAGCCAGACTAGGTGTTGAAAGGCCACAGCAGTACCAATGTTTCCTTCCACTCAAAAGCTGATGCAAGGCTTGTAGGACATGGTATCTCTGCTCCAAACTCCAACTTGGCCTCCCCTCGGCGTTTAACACCTAGAAATATGCCATTCTACCCTAAAAGAGAATCTGCCACCTTGGACCTCCAAATGAAAGAGGGCAGGCACGTGAAGGAGATAGATGCCCCAGATATAAGAGGCCCTGTTGAGTCTTCTAAATAACCAGGGACTAGTGGCCCGGCTCCATCAGAGGTAGAAGGAAATTCATTGAGTCCTTCCCAGGGAGCTCTGCCTCCCTACCTTGAAAACAGAAGTGTCTGGCCCGACCCAGGCTGAGGGACACTGCCTTCAGAAAGGGATGTCCCTCCAGCCCATCCTGAACAAGAGGTAGTTCTGCCCGATTACACCGCTCCAGGTCACACAACACCATGGGATTGTGGGTGGCACGTGGAAGGGGTGGAAGACGGCAACAGTTCCAACATGGGGGGCAAGTGGGTCACACACCTGGGTGCTAAGATTCCATTTCCAGAAAGCTGGTTTTACAGGGAGTCATGATTTTTCTCTCAAGCAAGTACGTGGAAAGTTTAGCAAAAAGCAGATTGGAACTGATTTTTGAAAGCATGCTTCAGGAGATAGAATATCTTCTCTTTGCCAAATACATCTTGGCAGACAAATTCTGTTTGGGATCTCTTGACGATTAATAATGTTTTTTAAAAATGGGCCTCATGAAGTGAGTGGGAAAGGACTGGTTTGCTTGTGCCAGCTATGCTCTCAAGTGTAATGAAGGATTTCAGCTTGAAGGTCAGCAAAGGGAAAATGTTCTGGGCTCCATGCACGTGACAGGGACGGAGGGCAGAAGACTTTCGTTTTGAGTGGCTAACATTCCGGATTCTTACCCCGTTATGGCACCACTCTTGTGCTCCCCTTGGTTAGAGCTGCTTGGCGGTGTATGGGAAAGGGGACCCATGGGGAAAGAAAATTGCTAACCACCTGTGTCTTGTCATTTCCGGTTCATGGCTGTGCGGCTGTGGTATTCGCCTCCCTGGAGCCTGGTGCTCATGTCATGACTCACTGGCCAGAGTGAGGGGCCAGGAGAAATGCCGGGCGGAGGCAGTGGTTAATTAATATAGACATGGAGCCCGTGTCGCCTTCTCGTCCTGGTTGAGACTTGTCGTGTCAGCTCTTTCTTCCCAGGCAGGGATGTAAACATGTGGGGAACTGACCACAGAGTCACTCCATTTGTCCCAGGGCCTGCTCATCTGACCTCTGACAGGAGGAAAGAGGTCAGAGGTGAAGGCATTCTTCAGGACCTCCTTTTTTTTTTTTCTTTCTTTTTCTGTTTCCCATCCCTTTTGTGAAAAAAGAAAAAGAAAAAAAAAAGAGGGTCTCCTGGGTTCTTCTCCTGTGGTATTAAATGTGCTTGAAGAAGTGTGCTTATTTCGGGAGCGAAGAAACTATTTTGTGACATTGTGTAATGATTAGGAGGTGAGTCCCGGCCGCCACACTCCTTGCTGGCAACTTCTGTAACCCCCAAGCCTCTGATTGCTCCTAAATTTGCTAAGAGGATTAAGTGAGATAATGAAGTTCTCAGATTAGTGGCAGTACTAGTTGGTTCTTCAGCAATGGTGGCTGCTATTGCTAATTATAGAAAACTCAGAGCAGCAGGAATGAGATGAGGGATGAATAGAGAATAAAGAATGGGCTGATTACGTGGCTGGGCCCTTAATTTGTGCCTAAGGGCTCCATTTCTGTTAAGTTGAAGATGTGAATTTTCTTGGAAGGCTTCATTTGCCCTTGACAATTTCCTGACCTTTCAGCGTAAGTTCCGTATAGCTAAAGAAAATTTAAAGCTAAGTATCAAAGATTTTTAGCAAAGGAATTTTGAGGGGAAGATGTATTTCTAAATGGTGTTTTCACTTGTAATTTCCTGCCCTGGGAAGAGGTTGGATTTCTTAAAGAGCGAAGAGGAAGGGGCTGCCCTCCCCACTTGGGCGGGGAGAGGTTGAGATTGCTGGAGTCACAGAGGAGGAGGTTAGGGAACTGGCCATGGAGGACAGAGGCGCAGCCATATCCCTCAGGGGGCATGAACTATGGTATTTATCGGCTGGTGGGTGGCATTTGCTACTGACATCTTGGAAATGGCAGGATGTGTATGGAAAAAGCCAGTTAATACACCGGGACATTTACATCTCACTAGAATTTTTTGTACCTTGGAGGAAAAAAATTAGCAACCTCTATGTTAGAGAGGAGAGAGGAAAACCTCGAAAACTTGAAAGCAGAGAGGGAAGACAGGTGAGCCCCTGTCTGCACCTCTGGTTTCAGGAAGACCCTGTGAAGTGTAGAACCATGCAGTTGTGAGACACGTTTGGGGCTGGGGATCAGCGAACTTTTTTTTTCCAAATGGAACACTCGCACCCCAGAGGTCCACCGGGCAAAAGCGGACTTCCCCAGGAAAAGCTGGTGGGCAAGGGTAGCAGAGACAAAGACCATGTCTCCTCACCTCCTGGCCACGACCCATCCTGCCTGGCTTTTTCTGCCGATGGAGTGAAAGAGTGTGGATTTTGGTGTGAGGTGGACTTAATCTTAAACTTGATTCCCAGCTCTGCTGTGTGGTTTGGGGTAAGGCATGTGATCTGTTGGGTCACCATTTTCCTTGGTTCCAAAATGGAAAAGTTGTAAGCCTCATCAAGTTGTGAGCATTGAAACTGGCCATCGGAAGCACATTGCCCAGTGAATTTTAGTTTCCCCTCTAAGCTTCATAGTCTTGCTAAACAAGAAATTAAGTTAAGATTTTGTTAAAGTCCCCCTCAAATATCTCTCTTCTTATTTTAATTTTCTTCTCTTAGGGACTCTTTTTATAGACTTGTCTTTCTGTTGAGAAATCTAAATTCTTTTCATGTTGTGTCCACACCAGGTGAGAATGTCCCAGTCACAAGCTAGTTCTGGCCTCAAGTATGTCATTTGCTGTCCTCTGTTTTCTTAGCCACAGACAGCAATAACATGAGTGTGCAAGCGTCCGCTGAGGGGTCTTGTTTCTCCACGGAGCACTAGGAGCTTGTGGTCAAACCCAAAAGTTACCTGCCACGTGCCGTCTCTGACTGAGGCACTGGTGGGGGTTTCTGCTGGCGTGTATGGAGTGCCCCCCGGGGCTTGAAGAGGGAACATTGCCATAGACTGCGTTATCCCAGTCAGTCCTCAGGATTGCCTGGTGAGGTAGATGCTGTTCTCCCTCCCATCATACAGAAGAGGAAACTGAGGCCTGGAGATACTGAGCGACAGGTCTGAGTAAGAGCCGACTGAGATGACACGGACGTACGCTGAGAGGTAATTGCAGTGAAGTCCGGGAAGTCATTGTGAAGGAGGAGGGGCGTGGGCCAGGCCTTCAGGTCAGAGGCTGGTGTTAGAGAAGGAAAAAGTGGACAAAGAGGTAATGAGACTGGAGGTCTGGAGGTGAACAAGGAGACAGAGAGAATGAGAGTGGGTGTATGGGGTGGGCGTGAGAGAGGAGCTGCCAGTGAGGGCTACAGCTGACTAGGATGGGGACTGCCTGTATGTGGGGAGCAGAAATGACAGGGGTCTTAGACACTCTTCAGCCTGCTGAAGTGGTACCATGAGGATTTAATCTCAGTCTGCTTGATGAATTAGAAAGGAGAAAGGACACCTGGCTTTCAGAAAGCTCAGGTATTCACGCTGCATTGTAGGGACCATCTTGTTTCTCCTTAGATAGAGGGTAGTCATTCTGGGAAAGCCCAGGTGTGAACAGATTTCCCTGTGGCTTTCAGTCCCGCTGCACGTGTGGCCTTGGGGAAGGCTGCAGGGGTGCTGCTCATGCAGCTTCTACCCTGGAATGAATTGGGGTAGGCTCTGCTGCCCAATCCAGCCTTCCAGGCAGGAAAGCCCTCTCTGGGGGCACCTCCAGGTTGCTGTGGGTCTGTGACTGGGAGACCCCATACCTTTGAGAACCTTGCGTGGGAGAGCCTGCTGGTGTCATGACCATGGCTGTAACCCCCTGCCCCACCAGGGCCCTAATAACTGTTTGCCCAAACAGCATCGTTATGCAACAAACACATACATAGAAAATAAACAAACATGGAAGACGGAGGAAAAACATACCACTGTTTTTTGTTATACATTGGGTTGTGGTTTTTCTTACTAATCTATCATTCTGGGAGGTGGGAAAACTTATGAAACTCTGCACTGCAGTAGAAATGTGGGTCCTTTTTCTGGAAGTAGCAGTAGAACTTGTTCATCAATAGCCACTCGAGCTGCCTGGGGCAGCCCCGTGCAGGAAGCCCTCCATCCCCTTATATCCTACAATGAACTCGGTCTCTGCCTTGGAGCCTGCCCGCCTCCCACGGGCCAGGCCAGAGCCCTTAGTGAAGGAGGGCAGGCCCGGGGCTGAAGACATGTACTTAAGTGTTTCTGGAAAAATGAAGATTGAAGGATGCAACAGAGCAGGTGCAGAGAAGAAGTTTCCATTTTTGTGGGGAAACAAACCCGATTAAAGATAAGGGTCTAGTACTTTGACAGTTCCTTTGCTTTTCTTTTTCCTCTTATGTATCCTCGCCCTATTTTTTTTTTTTTTTCTATTAAGGATATGTGAGGAGTAAAAAAACATTCAATGGAAAAAAGAAATGAGATTTAAAAATCCTCGTAAGATTCATTGAACAATTACCTGCCCTCAGCTAAGAAAGCCTTTGCAGACTGAGTCCATTCAAACCTGGCCGGCCCCGCCCTCCCGCTGTCTTGAGATGCCAGCAGACCTGGCATTTTGACTCCAGGACAGTAGCTCCCTGGCAGAAAGTGGGGTCCCCAGTGGGCCTGGAAGACAGCCTGCCCTGTGGGTAAATTCAGCAGAGCGGAAGCTGTGGAATAAAAACTATTTCTCGAAGTGTGGGCTCTAGTCCACTTGCATCTAATTCAACTGGGGCCCCTGTCTAAAATTTCCACACCGGGCCTCTAGCTTCTGAACCAGAATCTTCATACTTAAACCAGGTTCCCTGGTGATTCTGAAGCTCACCACACTTGAGTACTACCAGTGTAATGGAAAGAGCATGGGGTTCAGAGCCAGAAGATTATGTAATCTCTATGAAGCTCAGTTTTCTTATCTGCAAAATGGCAATAATATATCCTTACCAGAATAGGAAGAAGTGTGTGTGAAAATACATTAGAAACTATGATATAAAATGGCATATAAATAACCACTGAAAAAAAAAATATGCCACTTTGTTTTTGGAGATGCTCACTGCACTCTCATCCAGCTGGGATCCGGGCACGGACTCCACACTTTCAAGTAGTTCAGCATCTTTGCAACTCCCCGCAATTCCCATAAACAGCTGAGAAGTCACATTGGCCAGAAGTTCGATTTTTCTGGCCCTGGATAGACAGCCACATGCATTTGGGATCACATTTCTAGGTCTAGATCTCCCTCTTTGTCAGGGAAGGCACCTGGCCTCTGTACCCCTGGATTACCTCCACAAAAGGGTCTTCACTTGCTTGTTTGTGCCTCTGGGCCTAAGTGGGCCATAAGCACTGAGATCCCTTTCTCAGCTGGCCAGGAATGAATGGGAGAGCATTCTCTGAAATCCCGCCCACCCCAGTAGGTGCTAATTGGTCAGGTTATCTACATTAATCTATATTAATGAGCATTCTCTAGCTCAGAATTGGAAAGTTTGCAAATATCCTGAACACTGTCATCAGTGGGGAGTGGCTGAGGTGCAGATTCCTGGGATCCACCCATAGAGTCTGAGTTGGTAGGCCTGAGGTGTGCTCTGGTGGTTTGCATTTTTAACAGGTCCCCAGGTGATTCTGATGCAATGCAGAACCCACAGGGACAAATGCAGGGCTCCCTCGGATTTGGCTGAATAGTGGCCTGCTGAGGGGATAAGTCCTTGTCGGAGCTGGGTTGGAGCTTTCCTGCCTGGAGGATGGTGCTACAACTGATCTTCCACAAACGTGCTCCTCTGAGGCCTCCCTGTCTCAGTCAGTGGAATCTCCAATTCCAGCTTCCCACGCCAAGACTTGAACGTCACTGTGGACTCCTCTTCTCTCCTCTCCCTCCCCTGTCTTCCCTCTCTGCACCTCTGTCTCTCCTCTCTCGCACGCTTTCTCTTTCTCTCATTCTCTCATTCTCTCTTCTCTCTCTCCTCTCCTTTTTCTCTCTCCCGACTCTCCTCTTACCCCCCTCCATTTTCTTCTCTCCCTTGCCTCCCTCCACCCCCTCCAACAGCAAACCGCATCAGCTCCACCTTGAAATATTCCAGGCCTGGCCCCTTCTCCTCCTCCCACCAGCACTTCCTACTACCATGGCACTGGCTCTTGCCTGAGATGCCTAGAGGTCCTCAGAGAGCTGCTGGGGAACATCTCTGCCTTCTCTCTGTCCTCCTTCCAGCCCCTAACTGCCCAACAGAGCCACCAGCTGTCCCTGCCTCCCCTGTCCTCCCCTCCTCAGGCCTCTGCCCACCTTCTCCTGACGCCTGAAGTGTGCAAGTTCACCTCCCCACTCTTCTCCTTCCTGGAGTTAAGTGTCTGCACAGTTCTTGACACAGTCCTCCATACTAGGTAACTTACCTGTCCAGTGACTCCTACCTAGGGGATTGTAAGCTTCAGGACAGGAATAAATTGTCTTTTGTTCCCTGCTGTAGCCCCAGTCCCTAGACCAGCACCAGGCCCACAGTGAGTGCTCAATAAATATTTGTTGAATTATAGAATGCATGAAAGAAAATTGCAACAAGCATTTACTTTTCACCTAACCAGCCAACACTGTAAGTGTAAGTGAGCACATTTGTGTATGAAGGCAAGCAGATGTGGAAAAGGGGTCCCAAAAGAGAGCCTCTTGTCCCCCCCGATTAGGCACAAACCTACCTTCATGCCCTGGTGTGTCTGTCCTGGGGCCGGAGGGCTGAGCTTGTGAGCTTGGCCGAGTCAGTTCCTTCCTGAGAATGCAATATTTTCACACACACATGAAAACCAGTTTTAAAGAGCTCCCCAGGCCAGCTTACCAATAACTAATTTAATCCATAGTTTGTCTCATAACAGCCTTCCACGGGAGAGTAATCATTATTTGTTTGTTAGACAAATGTAGTTGCATGCCAGTCGACTTAAGCTTTTGCACAATTGCATTTGTAAGTTGCTGGCTGCACGGCTGTGCCTCCCTTGTCACCCATGTGACAGCTGTGCCTGTACCCAGTTTTTTAGTGAGCTTAACCGAATTCTCCATGACTGTGGTCCTCCTCCACCCCATGTCGCTGTTTCATATCCCACTCTTAGAATGGGAGTGGGTTGGAGAACAAGTCTTCACGGGGTAACAAATATATTGGGGTGGCCATCACGTTTTTTCCGTACGATGGATGGCTCTAGTAGTGTCTGGTTGTTTTTAACTTCATTCGAAACAATTTTGTTAGATTGTGTTGTGACAGCTGTCACATCAGCCTGCATTTAAAAAAAAAACTTATCAAAATTGGTGAATTTTTGTACAGACATTTTAATATTGACATTTAAATATAATTTAAAATTATATATGTTCTATTTCTATATTTAATATTAACAATTTGGCATATTATGCTTTATGATTTCAAGAAAGGTAAAAATGCAACTGAAATGCAAAAAAAAAAAAGATTTGTGCAGTGTATGGAGAAGGTGCTGTGACTGACTGAATGTGTCAAAAGTGGTCTGTGAAGTTTCTTGGTACTACTGACATTTTGGCCAAATAATTCTTTGCTGTGGGGCAGTCTTATGCATTGGTGGATGTTTAGCAGCGCCCCTGGCCTCTGCCCATTGGAAGCCAATAGTGGGAGATAGCCAGCATACTCAAAATACCCAAATCAATAGTTATTGGTGAAAATGAAAAATGTGTCTCTTATTTAATGGAAAAACCCATATGGACATTTTGGCCAAACCAATAATACAAATCCATTGTTTCCTTAATTTAGGACAGAACAGTGTTAAAGTTTGGTTTTATTTTTACCCACATTTACCTGTGTGAGACTGCTTTTTTTACTTTGGTGCTCAGAAGTATGTTAAGAAAAAACACGATTTCTGATAATGAGATGTGAGAAGAGGATGTCATCCTGATTTCAGAGATGAGGAAACTGAGAAGGATACATTTTCTTAGTTTCCGCAGAGCCACCTGAGCCATGGTGGTGGTCAAGTTCAAGCTTGGGACCCTCTGCCCCTGCCCCCCACCCCCTGCCTTTGTGTTCTACAGGGAGAGTCCTGAGGGCAGCCAGGCCATGAGCACACTCACAAGTGTGCCAGTGCCTCCAGGTGCCACTTCTTTGCACTTAGTTGTGACTTTGAGCTGGAGAAAACTGAGACTTTGACACACCCAAGTTACATTCATTTCTTTTTACTTAAACTGGTCCCCCCCCCTTCACCCCTACCCCACCCTTCTTAAACCAAAGGTAGACAGTGATAAGATAGCATTCCTTACAGGGACTTCTTATAATATTCATCACTATCCATTCGATTTGGAATTTTTGTCACTTCCCTGCTTTAAAAAAATGTTCAGGGTTATGCCTCATTTTCTATGTTTATCAAACTGGAATTTCTCAGCTCCGTCACCAAGGCCCTGTCCCAAGTTGTGAGTCACCAGCTTCATTCTCACCATGTTCCTGGTCAGATGTTCCACTTGACTCCAGATAATCTGTCCTGCCAACCCCTTAGCTTGCTGCTTTGTCAAGAATCTGTAAACAGCACGTCCGTACTGTCCAAACATTAACGCTGTAGTTGCTACTCTCGCTTCTCCTCACCTGTGTTTTTTCCTAGAGCACTGTAATATCCCTCGGGGTAATCCGCGCTGTACTCTGCCAGCAAGCCTGATTTATGTCTCAAACCTTCCTTGTTGAAAAGCCTCTGCTGACTAACCACAGACACCTGACCAGATCCTTAACCTAGCTCTCACGGTGCAGGGACTTGGGTTCCACTGGAGGGGTAATAACGGGTGACTGTGAAGAATCTGGAGCTAGACTTCCTGGGTCAAGTCCCAGCTCTGCCACCTTCTGCCTGTGTGACTTGAGGAAAGTCACTTTAACCTATACCTCAGCCTGTTCATCTACAAAATAGGGATGAAAATGGTCCCCGGCCCTATGGAAATAAGGGTTAAAGTTCATAGGATAGTGTGTGGCATATACAAAGCACTATTTCAGTGTTCACTTTGTTTTTCCTTGCTGATGGTCTTTATGGGGGCCGCATTGTGTCCTGTATGGTGCTACATCTCCCTATTGGTTTCTTTGTTTCTGTTCTCTCCTGGCATACTGCTAAATACGGATTTTTCATTATCTTCTTTACCCTCTCATTTCCTCCTTTTCAGACCTAGACCTGGGACAGAGCTCCCACCCAGTTTTTCCTAAGATAGGGTGTCTGTCTTCCTCGGCAGCTGGCTCCTCACAGCAGCCTCAGAGCCTAGCACTAGTGTTCTGTGCCATCCCTGTTGGTCCGCATGCTTCTGCGGTCTCCACCCAGCTCCGGGTCCTGGGGATACAGAAGCAGAGGGGTGCAGAGCCCTTTGCTTCCTGGTGGCTATGCTTAGGATTGGCCCCGTCCCCAGTGTCGGGGAGAAAGCCCTTGCTTGCCCATCAGTGCCCGCCCCAGCCACATCCTACCCACTTGGCCATTTCCTTTGTGATCACTGCCGTCTGCTCCAGTTCCTCTGTTTCCTGGTAGCCCGCGTGGCCCTCTTCCTTTTTTCTTTTTCTTTTTCCTAAGTGGGAGATGGAAGGAACTGGAGCATTGCTTTTTCCCAGGGCTACTATGGCTTCCTAGAAGAGCTGTGATGGTG
Organism: Micronycteris hirsuta; assembly: GCA_004026765.1. NCBI lineage: Eukaryota > Metazoa > Chordata > Mammalia > Chiroptera > Phyllostomidae > Micronycteris > Micronycteris hirsuta. Next base: position 88,344 of record PVJI01002672.1, on the reverse strand, counting down.
GCCAGGCTCTGGACCACTGCCTGGGGGGCCTGCCTGCGCTGCACCCACCACGGGAACCCTTGCAAAGGCACAGAGCGAGAAACAGCGGGGTCAATTACCCAGTCTTCTCTCCTCCCCAGCCAGGGTCTCCCCACACTCTCCCCTTAAAGGGGGTTGAGAGGGGGTGTTTTTTAAAGCCCTTCTCTCAGAAAAAAAGATATTTTTCTGAGTAGTGAGACAAGTTATAGGTTATTCTCTTCAAGTTCAGGGTCACCTAAAAGAAGAGAAGAATAAGTGGTCAGACATAAAATGGCATTGTTTCTCTTGTCTTCTCAGGGGATCTTTACTATCAGGTTGAACCAAAATTGCTGATCTTTGGCCAGTTTCGACCCACAAGATGGCAGTTGTGTACAGTTCAGCCAGCCTAGTGCGTTCTCACTGGCTGGCTTCCTGTGACTGCACTCACAGCAGGGCGGGGCAGCTCGTCCTGGTTCACCAGCTTGGCAGGGAGACCAGATGGGAGCAGTTAGCAGTTGTTCTTGCCACAGAAGACCAAGCAAGTTAATTCCCCTGGGTTGAATGTTATTCCTGTCTTTTAAACATCAAAACCCCATGTGTTTATTATTGTACAGTCTAAACTGATTTCGTGGATGCAGTGTTCATGACGAAGCCTGAAGCCGGCAGCATCGATGATGCTGGAATCGCTTAGTCCTTTTTAACGCAAATTTGTTTTACTTTCTCGTCTTCATGCATGAAGCCTCCAACAAGGAAACCTGTGAACACAACCACAGACAGTGCTCCCGACACGCCTTCTGCACTGACTACGCCACGGGCTTCTGCTGCCACTGCCAGTCTGGCTTTTTCGGAAATGGGAAGCACTGTCTGCCGGCAGGTGAGACGCGCTGGCTCGAGGGGCCGGGGCTGCTCTGTGCGTGTTTCTGCCGCTGGCTTGTGTCTAGCTGCCACTGTGAGCTCTGCTTATAGACCTCGTGTCTCCGCTACTTGAAGCAAAGCCCTAGCAACTTGCAGGTGCTCAATAAATGTTTGAGGAATGATCATGTTTGGGCTAATTTCCCAATTTAAGGATTAACCAGAAATGTTTCTTCCTTTCTGCCAGCTCATTAGAGTCAAAGTGGATGGGAGAGAGGGAGGATGGGAGGAACAATGTTGAAGATAGGTGCATTTTGTACTTAGACAGGTACTTGTTTGATTAGGGAATTGTGAAAATGGCTAAAGATTGAGTTTTTAGGGTTGCAGTGGAATTGTTTTTTCAGTGGGCCATTCCCAGCCTGGGCGATTGTCAAGGTTGACTGGATTTGCTGTTTTCCAGGGGCACCTCTTCGAGTCAATGGGAAAGTGGGCGGCCGCCTCCTCGTGGACCATATGCCTGTGACCTTCACTGATGTGGACCTGCATGCTTACATTGTGAGCAATGATGGCAGAGCCTACACGGCCATCAGTCACATCCCACAGCCCGCAGCCCAGGCCCTTCTCCCCCTCACGCCACTTGGAGGCCTGTTTGGCTGGCTCTTTGCTTTAGAGAAACCAGGCTGGAAGAATGGCTTCAGCTTCACAGGTGAGCAGGGGCTCTGAGAAGGCTGACAGGCACCATTGGTCTGGTGGCATTGCTCCTTGGATTTTTATTCAGTGGAAGAGGATTTACTTTTTTCAGTGATCCAGAGCCACAGGTGTGTACTTCTCTGTCTGGAGGTAGTTGGGGATGGTTTGGCCTTGCAGGGCTGTTTTTTAAAGACGGTGATTTCTTCAAAATGGCATCTGCTCCGATTCCTTTGTTTCCTGGTAGCACAAAAGGCCCTCGTGTTTTAATGGGCAGAGTAAATGGGAGATGGAAGGAACCGCTGGACTACTGAGCTACCCTGGTCCACTGTGGCTTCCTCCAAGTTGTCCTAACAACTAGCATGATTCCATTCGGAGCGTTTGTGCCTTCTCACGCCAATTTGTTGGAGCTTGTTTGTCAGGCTTTGTTTAAATGAGTTGTTCCGTACAGATCTGTCCAACTGGGGTGCACAGGTGGTGACGGTGGGGCGCCTGGCGAAGACGGTGCGTCGTGCGAAAGGGCGTGCCTTTCCTCTCCCCCCACCCCCACCTCGCTGGCCTGCGAGAGGACAGACCAGTGCGTGTCAGACGCCATCCAGCACACACATGACCAGGGCTCCTTGTGAAAATGCAGAGTCTCACTCAGTAGCCCGGGGTGGGTTCTGTGATCCTGTTTTCTCAGCAAGCTCCCGGCAGATGCCCATGCTGGTGTAAGGACCGCTCTCCGATAGCAAGAGTGTGAAGGGTAACTTTGGGCTCCTCACCTCCCCACTTGAAAAAGCTCATTTTCTGGTAAATTTATCCCATTGCACATAAAATGCTGGGAGAAGAGTTCTTCCCCACCTCCAGCTGTGGAGCACAACAGCTGCGGTAGGTCTTGCTTTTCATCAAGGTTTGAATAAAACCTTCAGTCAAAAGTACATAAGTAAAATAAAGTGTACCCAGTTACATTTGAATTTCAGATGAACAATGAATAATTTGAATAATTTAATATAAACATGCCCCATATGTTATATGGGGCATGCTTATACAAAAAAAATTAATTATTTATCTGAAATTGAAATGTAACAGGGTATCCTGTTTTTGTTTGTTTGTCTGTTTTTGCTAAGTCTGGCACTGTTGGAAAGAGAAAGGTCAATGATGTCCCCAGGAGTTTATTTCTTACAGAAAACAAGCTCCGACAAAGAGAAATGGCGTGAGGTGTGGCAGGAAAAACCATACTCTGATAGAAAATCTGAGAAACTGACGTAATCAGCAGCTGGCAGCACCTAGTCTTGGATATCAGATGCTGGCCCTCGGCACCATCTCCATCAGCAGTAGGAATCGGGAGGGGGACGTACGCACTGGTGACTATTACTAGAAGGTGCAAGACCTCTTTTTATCCCTGTACTGATTTCCTCCACTCTAGGTGCTACATTTACCCATGAAATGGAAGTTACTTTCTACCCAGGAAAGGAGAGGGTTCGAATCACTCAGACTGCCGGGGGGCTTGACCCAGAGAACTATCTGAACATTAAGACCAACATTCAAGGCCAGGTGCCTTACATCCCAGCAAATTTCACAGCCCACATGGCTCCCTACAAGGAGCTTTATCACTACTCGGACTCAGGTATGTGTACCCAGTCTTCACATCTGTAAAATGGGAATAGTACATATCTCCCAAGATGGTTATGAGGATTAAATGTGACTACATGGAATGTCCTTAGACTAGTCTGTGACATATAAAATGGGCTCAATATAGTTCTTATTTTTGTTGTTAATATCAAATATATATAGTATAATCGAGCAGAGTGCCAGCTGCTGTACACAAGAATCTTAATGTTCCTACCCAGTGCTTCCCAACAATAATGATAATGATAATGATAATAATAATACTGCAATCAGTAACAACTTTGTCTTTGGGTGTGGGTAGGGATGATGCAATCATACATAGTTTTTAACCATCCTGCTCTCTGGGCCAAACTATTGATTATTGGAATTTATACTCAGCCTTTAGCCTTACTTACATCTGCTTTAAAATCGCAGAGGGAGATGCTGCGCAGTGTTGTGAAATCAGTGCTAGATTTGGAGTCAGAAGTTAGAACATCATCTCCTGGATTTGCTATTTAAAATAGGTGAGGAAAGGTCACTCATCTGAGAGCCTATTTGTCTCAGCTTTAGAATGAGAATAACTCCCTTTCTGGGTACCATACATGGTGGAGATGTGGGAAGTGATGTGTTTTGCAGAGTGCCACTTGAATGCAGGATACTGCCTCAGTCACAGCTCTGTCCTGCAGCACAGCAGTTTACCTTGAGTTGTGCCTTTCCTTGGCTCTTGCTTCTCCTACTGTGTGAGGACTGGAAGCCAGGTGAGAGATGTAGGGAAGAGAATGGCTGCTGAGACTTGGACTATACACAGAATAGTGGATGGCCATCCAGATAACTGGCCTGCACTCCCAACTCTGGGCTCAGGTTGAGAGAAATGACCCCTTCCTTTCCCTAGAGCTTTAGATTTACTCTTGGGTGTTGGAAGCTGTCACCTCTGTGTGGTGTAGAGGGTGGACTGGTTAAAATCTTGGGGTGTAGAGGCAGGCCGGCTTGAGTTTCATTTCCATTGCCAGGTCTACCACGTACCAGCCTTGCATCTTAGAGAACTTCTTAACCTCTACAAGGCTCTGTGCCCAGATCACAGGGTGCACCTCACAGACTGTTGTGAGGAGTAAACAAGGCAGCATGTATAGAGCCTTCGGTGCGGCTGGCACGTAGTAGCATTTATTGTTCACACGATGATAGGCAATGAATGGACTGCCTCCCTCTTAGCACTTTGACTTTGTGTCAGCTCAGGTTCTTGGGATTGCCTTGCAGGTTTCCCATGTAAACCCAGGAACTTCCCAAGGGAACATATTCCAGGGATTAAATGAAAAACTATGTGCAGAATAATCTACTCTGTGAAAATCTCTGTATACGATATATTTCAAATTAACTAGCTTGCCTGTATAATGTGTCTGTTGCAGCCGTGACCTCCACAAGTTCCAGAGATTACTCTCTTACTTTTGGTGCTGTCAACCAAATGCTGTCCTACCACATCGACCAGAACATCACTTACCAGGCATGCGGGCATGCCCCCGCACCCCTGGGCATCCCCGTCACCCAGCAGCTGAGTGTGGACCGGGTCTTTGCCTTGTACGATGATGAAGAAAAAGTGCTTAGGTTTGCTGTGGCCAATCAAATTGGCCCTGCTGAAGGTACAGTTTCCTTTTTTGTTGTTCTTGGGCAAAATTACATGTAACCTTTCTAAATTCCTTTTTGAGTAGCCTCAGAATGATTCACAGAGGTTACTGAAGTTTACTGTGCCAGGCTCTCTATTATGTGCTGGATGTAAAGGTGGATAAAGCAGAGCCCTGTGCTTGAGGCGGAGACAGAGGCAGAAGGAATGGACCTTTTAGAACAGTATCCTTGCCAAGCTCAGGAACAGAGTCTAATACATGAGGCTAGTTTTTGCAATGATTATGAGCACAGATCTGTACTGGGGATATGACTGGAAACACGGCGGGGCCAAAGTAGGAGGGAGAACGATGCTGACGAGCAATTCTTGTAATTGCGACAAGCACAGGGTGCTGTGAGCCTGGTCTGCAGGTCCAGGGAAGATGTCCCTAAGGACGTGACATTTTAGCTAACACTTAAAAGATGAGAAGGATTTCATCAAATCAAGGCGGGACAAAAATCCAGTGCCCCCCCCCCCAAAAAAAACAAAATAGAATTGGCATGTATGAAAAACCCACATTTCACATCATACTTAATGTGGAGAGACTGGGTGCTCTCCCTATAAGATCAGGAATGAGACAAGAATGTCTGCTCTTCTAGTCAACACTGTACCGTGAGTCCCAGTCAGGGGCTATAAAGCAAGAAAATGAGATAAATGGTATTGGAAAGGAAGAAGCAAAAGTATCTCTATTCTCATATGACATGTTCTTAAAAATAGAAAATCTAAGGAATTCACATTAAAAAAACAAGTTTAAGCAAGGTTGTATGATACAAGATCAAAATACAGGAATTAATTGTGTTTCTATGTTGCAGCAATGAGCAAACTGAAAAGGAAATTAAAATAATTCCATTTCAAAAAGAATAAATTATAAATTTTTAAAAAGAAGTGCAATATTGAAATCTATAAAATATTTTGAAAAAAATTAAAGAGGCGCTAAATAAATGGGAAAACGCTCCATGTTCACAAATCAAAAAACTTATTATAAAGATAGCAATGCTTCTTAAATTGAACTATAGATTCAACACAATCCTGTCATCTGGGGTTTTTTTTGAGAAACTGACAAGCTAATCCTAAAACTCATATGGAAATTTAAGGAACCCTCAAGAGCCAAAATCATCATGAAAAAGAACAACAAATTTAGAGAAGCCATACTTCCGATTTCAAAACTCAGAGTTATTGAGACTGTATGGCCTTGGCATGAGGACGGACACACAGGTCAATGAAGCAGAAGCGGGAACCCAGAAATACACACTTATGTTTACTGTCAATGGATTTCCACAAGGGTGCCAAAACAGTTCGTTGAGGAGAAAGACTAATCTTTTTTACAAATGGTTCTGGGACAACTACTGGGTATCTGTGTGCAAAAAAATGAGTTGGACTCTACACCACACCATGTACAAAATCAACTCAAAAATGGGTCAAATACCTTAATGTAAGAGCTAAAATTTTAGAAAAAGACATGGGGTGAGTTTTTGCGACCTTGAATTTGGCAATAGCTTCTAAGACAATGATACTAAAATCACAAGCAACAAAAGAAAAAATAGACAAATTGGATGTCATCAAAATTAAAAACTTTTGTGCTTTAGAGGATATCATAAAAAAAAGAAAAATATTTGCAAATCATATTAGTAACAGATTTGAATCTTAATAATAAAAAAATAACCTAAGTAAAAGATAGGTAAACTTCTCTGAAGAAGATATGCAAATGTCCAATGAGCACATAAAAAAATGCTCAACGTCTGATGCAGACACGGGCCTGCAGTGTCCGTGGCGTCATGGCTGAGACACGAGACAGATTCACACGGGCTACCGAGTCCCGTGGAGGAAAACGGACGGCACGGCTACTCTCTCAAGGGGAGAGCGCCCCACCCTTGCCTTGACAGGCTTTTATTGTCTTTCTGGGCACATTACATGGAGGATGGTTCTCATTCACTATGCACAGGTTCACTGTAGGTGATACCTTTTACAGATAACAAAGGAGAGGATGTTGCTAATTACTTCAAAGAGAAGGATGTTACAGATCCAGGGGGAAAGTGGTTGAAGTGGTTACACTCCATACTTGGGAGGCTTAGCACAGACTTTAGGAAGTTACTTTAGAGATATGCGGTAAATGTTTGTTGTCTCAATCCAGGGTGAGGGAGTTTAAGCAAAAGCAAGTCTCATAGCAGCCTAAGTACAATGCAGGCCTGGTTCCCCACGGGAAAACCCAACTGTGGGCGTGGGCCTTGTGTCACTCACCATGGTCCAAGTGGGAGCTGGGCCCATGCCACGCAGAACCGTCTCCCATAAATGTCATTAGTCATCAGGGAGATGAAAAGTCAAATCCATAGTGAGATACTATTTTACATGCAAGTGGATGAATGTAATAAAAAAACAGGTAAGTGTTGGTAAGGATGTGGAGAAACTGAAACCCTCATACGTTGCTGGGGCGAGTATAAAATGATGTAGCTACTGTGGAAAACAGTCACGCAGTTTCTCAAAATGTTAAATACAAATTTATAATTTGAGCAATTCTTACCCTATCTTTATACTCAAGAGCAATGAAGACATATGTCCCCACAAAAACTTGTACATGAATTTTCGTAGCAGTTACTCATAATAGTCAAAAGGTTGGGAAAACCCAAATGTCCATCAATTGATGACTGTATTTTTTTAAAAAAGATTTTATTTATTTACTTTTAGAAAGAGGGGAAGGGAGGGAGAAAGGAAAAGAAACATGGACTGGTTGCCTCAATATACTTTACAATATGGATGAACTTTGACAAGATGCTAAGTGAAGGTAACTAGTCATGAATGACAACATATTGCATGACTCCACTTATATAAAATGTCCGGAATAGGCACATCCACAGAGACAGAAGGAGATCAGTGGTTGCCTAGGGCTGAGGAAATAATAGGGAATTATTTCCTAATAATAGGAAAGAGGGAATTGATAGCTAAAGGGTACAAAATTCCTTTTTTGGGGAGTTAAACTTTTCTAAAATTGATTGTAGTGATGGATGGTTGTACAACTGTATGAATATACTAATATAAATTTAATTGTGTATTTTATTTTTTTTTCAATTTTTAAAATTTCCATTTGCATGGAGTGTGCACTTTAGATGGGTGAATTGTATGGTATGTGAATAATATCCTAATTTAAAAAACCAGTTGTGGGGCAAAAACCATAACTCTAAAGCACTGGTTCTCATACTTTAGTTAGCATTAGCCTCACCTGTAATTCTTGATAAAAATGGAGATAAAAATGTTCTAGGTCTATCAAGGCATCGAAGGACACGAGGAACCTTACATGCTAAGCGAAAGAAGCCAGTCTGAAAAGGCTGTGCACGGACTGATTCTAACCATATGACCTTCTAGAGATGGTAAACTATAGAGACACTAAAAAGATCGGTGGTCGCCGGGTGTTCAAGGTGGGGAGGGGAGGAAAGGATGAGCAGGTGGAGAACGCAGGATTTTTAGGGTGGTGAAACTATTCTGTATGGTTCTATGATGGTGGATACCTGTTACTATACATTTGTCAAAACCTACAGAATGCACAGCACAAAGAGTGAGTGTAATGTAAACTATGGACTTTAGTTAATAGTAAAATATTCCAATATTGGTTTACTGGTTACAACAAATGTACCAAACTAATATGAGATATTAATAGGAGGAAACTGCAAACTGAGGCGGGAATGGGGTATAGAGTCTGTACTTTCTGCTCAATTGTTTTTGTAAACCTAAAAGTGTTTAAAAAAATAAAGTCTATTAATTTTTTTAAATGTCCTAGGCAAGCCAGAGTGTAAGCCTGTGAAGTCAGGGAACTCTATAGATGGGAAATGACGTCAGGTGAAGGGGGCATTTTCATTCTGAAAACCAATAGATGGTGCTTTACCCTAGAATGTAACAGGCACATGAGGGGAAAGAGAATGTTCCCCTCATTCAGCTTTTTATACTGAGACTGTTGAGCCCAGAAGCAGTGCCTTGAAAGGGAATTCTGTAACTCACAGGCCCTTCTGTGCTGTTTGTGCCTCTGGAGGGGAGGGCTCCCTGGGCCTCCTCGGTCTCAATATGCAATGTCACTTCAGCAATATATCAAGAGATTAAGGTAAGAGGACTAGACTCTCCTGGGACGCGGGAGTGACTTGAAACGAGAACCCTGAGCTTGCTGGTTTGGGTGGGAGATTGGTTTGGTTTTAGGGAACTTGGATGGTGCATAGGCATTGGGTGTCCAAAGATGAGATTATAAGGTAGTGAATTGAGAGCATGGAAGTGTCACTTGATTTTAGAGAAATAAGTACATCAGAAGGAGAGACATAAACAAAAACTGGGGAAAACATCCTTCACCTCAAAATGTCCAGTCCGGCCCTTGGCTGGGTGTAGGCGTTTGATCTGTGAAAACAGCGATTAGCAGAAGGAGCCTCCCAGGCTGCAGAGCCCATTCTGATCCCAGAGTCATTTAGGGAAAAGATTGATCTCTGGGTGCACTTTTCCTAGAGACATACCCAATGGGAGAAACAAAGGGTCAGAGAACCAAGTTGCTAGTTTGTCTTTAGAATTTTAAATGATTTTCCCTTCCACACCAAGTCTACTAATAACAATAGTAATAGCAAAGGATGGATTACTTGGTACCAAACACTAAGCACCTTCATGAATTAACTCATTTAATTTATGCAACAACTTCAACCCAGGAGGGGGATTATTGCCCCATTTTACAGAGATGGAGGTGCAGACAGGAAGTACTTTGCCCGGTCACAGCTAGAAGGTGGCGAGCTGGGCTCGAACCTGGGCACCGGCTCCAGAGCCTACTCTCAACTCCTTGTGGCCCTGCTGCTCCAGTGGACTCTGCTGGCCTTGGGGCTGCCTCATAATTTAGACCAAATTTTACAAGAGGGAATGTGTATTTTTAACCCTTTCTGTTTGCACCCTACATAGGAGAAAATGACAAAAAGAAAACCTCTTTTTCTTTCCTCTCTCGGTGCATAGCAGTATCGTCTTAAGAATTTCTCACTTTTTCCAGAGGGAGCGATTATCTGGTTGGAATGTCTGTGAAACAGCTCAGCTGCCCCCCCTGATGCTCCCAGCTTCCCAGCGGCTGGGATGGGGGAGTGCTGTGGTTTTCCCACTCAGGGCTCCCAGCCACCAGCCCGCCCTGCCCGTGTTTGAGCTTCAGTGCGGGCTGGCTGTCTCCTGCCCTTGCTCCCACTTTGGGGCTCCTTCTGAAGAGCAGAGTAGACTTTGGGCAGAAGGCTCCCGCACTGAAGCTGAATGGGCTGTTCCTTTAAGGAAAACCACTCTTCCCTATTTGACAAAATGAGTAAATTAGTTCCAGATCCACTGTCAGAGAGTCAAGCTGTTTAAGAGGGTGAGGGTGAAAGAGAAAATGTCTTAAGAAGGACATCTTTGCTTACTATAATAGGAGACAAGCTAGCAAGCCATAGAGAACGAATAGCCACATGGTTTTAGAAATGTACTTTTAAAATAATGTTTTTGAAAACCAAATTTAGTAAACAGGGCCCCATGCTGGGAAGGACTTTAACACTTGGTTGAATGCTCTGCTGTTGTCTTCTTGAAACTCTTAATAGTTTTTGAACAAGGGGCTTGATGGGGTCATTTGCGCTGGGTTCTGCAAATTATGCGGCAGGTCCTGTCAGTGAAATATATTTCACATCAGTATCATGTAATTATGGACATTGTCCCTCAGTTTCAGGCAGGCCAGTGTATCCTGTCCAAGGCTGCAAGTCAACTTTTGTGCTGCATTTTTGTTTTTCTTTTTTATGCCTCGCAGGGTGGTAAGCTCTTATATGCTCACTAATCTTTGCTGGAATGTGCCACAGTGAAAACTTGATGCTGGAAAGCACTGAACAAGAAGGCTAAGCATTAGTATTTATAAATTAAAACATTTTGAAGCTCACATCCCCCTTTGGCTGGGTAGGCCTGGCATTTTGTACAGGATCTTCTCCTCAAATGTGGGGAAATGATAATGGGGGAGAATCAGGTCTGACATTGGGACTTTAGTGAGGACATGACCCTGTCATTAACTGGAACGCATGCTGGGGACTGACTCAGGAACTTGGTCTATACTATTAAGCTAACCCAATAACCACAGGCCCAGGGCTGTGCTTATGTCCCGTCTGCCAGGAGATCGGGTGGGAGGGAGGAGGGGTGTCTGCGTGGTCTGCGGGGCTAGGCTTCGGCTGGCATGCTTAAGTCCATTAGGTTTGACAAGTGCTGGAGCCATTTATTGGTCCTCGTCCCTTGGCAAAGATGCTGTTGTTCCAGCCAATGTCATTGAGGTGAACCAAGGATAAATCCATGGCCTGCCATGTTATTTTTTCCAGGCCATAATATGAGAATCAATACCATGAGAATATTCCACTGCAGGAATACACCGTAGTGTTTCTTATAAAGCAGATGGTAGGCGTTTGCCAGAAAGCAAGGGCGTCCCATCAGGGACTCCACCAAGGCATCCTAGTTCACAGAAATCTGGAAGAATCCTAGTGTGGGCAGCACAGCAAGGATGGGGGAGCTGGCCAGGCATCCTGAAGGCCTGGCAGGGAGTCCAGTCCGTGGGGCAAGCGATAGCAGCAAGCGCTTGAGTCCCCACTAGGAGATACTTGGGGAAGGGACCACCTACATGAGGGAAGGCTAGTAAGGAGACATGGGTGAGATAGAAATGGGAGGGAATGCAGAAGGAGGAGGTACTCGGAAGTTAAAGCAGGAGGTACTGCCACAGCCCATCGACAGAGGCCAAGATGCTGGTTTCTGCGGAAGTGAAGGAGCTGTGAAGAGCAAGGCAGGAATGTACTAAGCCCGGATGTCAAGACAGGGAATCAAGCACAGAAATCCAAGTGATCGTGACTTAGACGGAGCCCCACTGGTAGCGGAGTTGGCTTGATGTAGGGCCTGAGAGGTTTGGGTGGGACTCCTGAAATCTTTCGACTCTAAGATCAGAATTAATTCTAGGAATTGAGACAAAGGTAAAAGCTCATGTGAGAAGAGAGAGGGAACACAGTCACTGAGAACTGGGTAGGCCTGCCTGTGGGAAATTGCTTTTCACACACATTGTGTTGGGTTTTCTTTATTTTTTTTTTAAGTAGTTCTGGTGATATAAGCATTATTTATATTCTCGTTTGATGCATGAGGAATCAGAGATATAAAGGGAAGTGCCTGTGGTTAATGGATTCATCCTGTCTGAGCGTTTGGAGCCCTTTCCAACTCCGTCATCTCTGTGTCCTTGGCTTAGACTAGATAGCTTCATGAAGTTCCTTTGGTTGTGTTTGTAGCAAAGTGGTGGCAAGCGTGGTCTCTGGAGCCAGACTGCCAGGCTCTTTATCCCAGCTGCCCCCGTCTCTTCTGGCTGTGTGCCGTTGGGTGGGTTACTCGGCCTCTCTGCACTGCAGTAAAAACAAAGATGATGATGATGATACCTTTCGCACAGTGTAGTCTCAAGGATTTAATGGGATGGTGTGTAAAGGGTTTAGAATAGTGCCTGGCATATCTCGCATAGTGCTCAATAAGCGTTACTATTACGTTCTATCTAGAAACAAAATTATTTATGGAAGATTTCAGATGTTAACAGTCATCATGACCCAGTGGATGGATGCTTCTGTGGCAAGGTTAATCCTAAAAAGCATATACTGTAAAAATCATTCCTCTTTATTTTGTAAAAGCAAGATTTTCTCATTAATTGAATTTTGACTTACAGTGAATTTTAGTGAGAACTTTCCCTATTTAGAAGCAGAAATTCGGGGTATCAGTCCTTGCTCTACGGCTCTCCGACTTTGTGAACTTGGGCAGTTTTTCATTTCTCTTACTTTCCTTATCTGTAAAAATGACCGATAATGGGGATGACAGGCCGCCCTATTAAAGAATTACCCTGAGAATCGCATGAGATGATAGACCAAAAGCATTTTTAAATAAAAGGATGTCATGTACTGGATATTTTTAGTTCCTGGACACAGCCTACTATATGCAAGAATAGGTTAGTTGTATGTAAAGTAGGCAAGAGGAAGCCATTCTGGAATTTAAAACTACAATGCAAATGATCCATCCTAGCTTTGGGTATTAACAGTTTACTGAGGTTGCCACACTGGCCCTGCACACAGACAGTGTGCGGTTATTTCCAGCAACTCTTGGACCTCCCTTCTCTGCTGTTCTCTTAACGACAGCCAGATTTTGCTTTTGTTTTTATTTCTTCTCTCCTCACACAGAAGACTCAGCCCCTGCGCCAGTGAATCCCTGCCATGATGGGACCCACGCATGTGATATGGCAGCTCAGTGTCATCCGGGGACAGGTGTAGACTACACCTGCAAGTGTGCATCTGGGTACCAGGGAGACGGACGGAGCTGTGTGGGTAAGAGCCATACTCTGTGTCTTTCGTGGAGTCCTCTAGCACTGTTTATAAAAGACAGGTGTCTGTCTTCTTAATGATCTCTAGTGATCCATGAGGTTAGCAGCTGTTAATCTAAAGACAGTGATTTAAGAACTAAGGTGTATTCTGGTTAGGTGTGTAAGAACAGTTTGGAGGGGAAGGTGGGGGGACTAGGGTCCATTGGTTGGGTTTGATTTGAAGGATTTCAGCTGGTTCGCGGTGTGGGCTCAGAATGAGGGCAATGAGAAGAAAGTTGAAGCATGAAAGCATGAAGTCAAAGAGGAGGATTTTTAACACCTTTTCCAAACAGGTGTTTTGCAAGCTTAATGGATGATAGAAAGGAGAATTATGCTGAGATTGTGCCATCCTTCGATATCTGAATGGTAGAGGAGCTCTACTCTTCTCTGCCTTCAACCTTGTTGTCCTGGCCTGCCCCTGAACGCCCCTGACAGCGGCTGTTAAGCATAAATGCTCCCCCTACCCTAAGGGGTACAGGAAAGCTCCTCCCTCGGCAGGGAGCCAGGAGTCTTCATGCTTTCTCTCCTGACACCTGACATCCTGGGAAATAGGGGAGTTCTTCTACACAAAAGATCGAGTTACGCCCTAGCTGGGTGGGTCAGTTGGTTGAAGCATCATCTCATGCACCAAAATGTTGCAGGTTCAATTCCCAGTCAGGGCACATGCCTGGGTTGAAGGTTCGGTCCTCAGTTGGGGCGCGAGCAAGAAGGCAACCAATCAGTGTTTCTCTGTCTCTGTCTCTTTGTCTCCTTCCCTTCCCTGCTCTCTAAAAAGCAATAAGCATGTTCTCAGGTAAGGATTAAAAAAAAGCTCCAGTTACCACTGAACCGCTCAGTGTTTGCACTCCTCAGGGGGCCGTAGCCTGCTCTGAGCAGACCCGGGGAGGCTGACAGGACTCTGGTTTTCTACCGTGGTGTGGGGTCCTCCAAGGAGGTGTCCTGGACTGTGCTTCAGGGAGCTTTCACCTTCCCCAGCTTTTGGGGGACAAGTTTCTTACTTGTGATGCTTTTAGGCTCTTCAGGGACTTTCTCCCTGTTGGTCATTCATAACAGTTACTGTCTGTCCATGACTTCAGTGTCTGGGAGGACGGCTGCCCTTTCAGGTCTGGGCAGAATTCTAGACCATAGGCTTGAGGAACAGAAGTAATTGGGTAGCTCTGGGGAGTCCCCTCTCAGTTCAAAAATAATCACAAGAGACCGTGGTCCATGGGTTCTAGAAATACGCCCTGTGTCTCAGGAATTCCTGCTTCCTGTCATTGCCTGAGTTCCTGTTACCATGAGAAGTAGTTTTAGCATACGTATTATGAATAGCTTCAATTTCCTGCATTTGGCTGGATATTAATTTTCATAGCTTTGGTTTTATAGCCTCTTCCAGGCCCAAGGAACTGGATGGTCACCAACTTTTCCCAGCTGGGAATTTGCACTGTGCTTTAGAAAAGGCAGAGGGCCAACCTCAGGGATAATTAAATATGGCAATATAGAACTCAAGTTCATTAGATTGGAGATAAGGTGTTTGTTGTAATTGTGTTCATTTGGTTTATTTTGGGTTAACTGAGGAGCTAGCCAGAAAACTTTGTTTGTTTCTAAACTTGCAGATGAATTTGTAACTACGTCTGCCTTTGGAGGTGAAAGGAAGGTGAGCACGGGGCCAGTTGCTCATGTGAGCAGAGCCGTTCTGGGTGGCATGGAACGTGGTTTTGTTGAGCAGTCAGGATTTTTTTTTTTTTTGGACTCAAGGGAACTAATTTATATTGACTAACCTCCCCCGAGACTGAGGACAAGCAGAATGTTAATTTGCTAATTAGAATGTAAGAGATTCCTCTCCTGTGAACAGAAAGTCTGCATTGTATGTGTGCTTACTGGTACCAGGAACAGCCCCTTGGTCACGGGAAAGGGGCTAAGAGTGTGGCCACGGCTCGGGTGGCACTGCTAATGCTGGAGGAGATTCCTTCCGGGTCACAGGAGGTTGGGCGAGGAGCCAAGTCTGTCCTCAGCCAATTCACGTCAAATTAAGGGCTGTGAGTCTCCAGCTTCCCAGGTCCGACGTGTCCCTGCTGTGGGCTGTCCCGCACTGCTGCGACGCATGTCTTCTGCGAGTCCTGCTTTCTAAGTCTCACACTGACCCCCCCGTCCCATGTTTACACATTTGAAGCAGAGTTTGGGTGTCCCTGTGGATGTGACTATTTGCAGTGGAGCCTTGATCAGACCTAACCTGTGTCATCCTCTTGACTCTGGAAGATTCCTGTCTTGAAAGACACCTTATCTCAACCACTGGGCATTGGTTTTAACGGTTAGACTCTTAGGGAATTTTTTGTTGTGGGGAGGGGGGGCAGTATCTTGCTATTTTCACATGTGCTGATTTCAGTAAATAAAAGGAATACATGTTGGCTTTTGTTAGAAGTTTAGGATGTTGTAGTTTTTTGAGAAATATGAAAATTGCCATGGTACCGTGTAGAAAATATGTGTGTGTTGGGGGGTGGGGGGAGGCAGAATTCCTGAATTGTTTGTGCTTTATAAGCCTGATAAACTTAGATTTTTTATGTGTTGTTTCAAAACCTCTGATAATAGTTCTCTTATACTATTCTATTTCTTCTAAAAATAGAAAGCAAGGAAAATTGCTGGTGAACTGGGCATCTTAGACCATAGCGCTTGGAGTAGGCAAGACTTCTTAGATTCGTGCTTCTTAGCTGAAAAAGTATCTGGGGCCTCACAGGGCTTCTCTGCATCTGTAGGTCAGTGCCATTGGGAGACAGAGCCAACAACGAAAGGGAAACGCTGTTGTTACATATATTTATTGTAGTGTTACTGAAATGAAGCGAATATAATTTATGGTCTAAAGGTTAGTGCCCAGGTAATAACTTCCTGGACTTCACTGTAGATGAAAGCTGCCTGGGAAATATACTGCAGGGTCTGTTCTTGAGTGACCACACATTTGATTTCTACACCGAACACCCTAATGGATTAACTCACACAACCCGGACCATGTACGGTTAGGCTTGCCTTTCAGTGTCGTATTTCTGCTCCTGCCCAAAGGTCTTCTGAAGTTGACCCCTCACTGTTGACCTTTGGTATGAAAGGCCAGGTAGAGCACAGAGTGACTGCAGTGGAGTCATGCTGTCCCTCCCCTCCCCACCCTCCCTCTGTCCCTGTTCTGACCTCTGCAGATGTTGATGAATGCTTGGAAAACAGATGCCACCCTTCGGCTACCTGCTACAATACCCCTGGCTCCTTCTCCTGCCGCTGCCAACCCGGCTATCATGGGGATGGACTTCGGTGCACACCCGGTAAGGTTTGGAGGTCAGACTAGGCACCGAGAACTCCCAACCCCTCAGTCCTGTGTATAATGGGCACCCATGGTTTTGTGCGTATGATGCACTGGATTATTATACCCATGCATAATGTGCATCCTTATTTTTCCCACAAAAATTTGGGTACAAAGTATGTATTATACTTGGCAAAATACAGTATTTTTCTACAGCACGTCAGCCCGCTCTCGATTTATCTAGGTCTAAGGCCACAGTTAGTAGATCTTCAGGCTCTGGATCTCTCCCTCAGTTACCACCAGCTGCTTGGGTTACTGATAGTTCACTGGCTGCTGGCTTTCTGGGAGGCCTGGAATGTGACCCAGCCGTTGTCCTACCTAGTAGCAGTTCTAGGTAACTGCACTTAGTGATCTGCTTTGCCTCGATAAGTGTGATTTAGAAGAAGTATTGAGCTTAAGTTTACTCAACAGGAGTCATGTGCGCTGGTGAGCAGGGAGCAAACTCCCACGTGACGGCTCTAGAACTTGGGCAGCATGGTGCAATCTAGGGACAGCCATTGACCTGGAGCTTCTCTGACTTAAACTCTGGACCTCAGGGGATGGACAGAGCTTGACTTTTTTTCTCGAGTCTCCTGGGGTGTTTGGACAGAAGGCACACTTGCTCCTAACTTTATTCAGCCAGCAATAGGAGCTGGAAGGCTGAGGGGAGGGGCCGTTTTATAGTATAGTTCGCCTACGGACTTATCGGGTGAACTTAGAATTAGGGAGATATTAGGCAGTTAGTGGCAGAGCTAAAATAAGAACCCCAGACTCCAAAAATCCCAGTAATTTGCTATTTTTCCCACATTATGCTGCCTTCCAATTATAGAAGGAAAAACCTCAGACAAGAGACCTTGAGGTTGGCTTGTAATACTGTCTGGGTTGCAATGCCTTCTGTCCCTGCTTTGTGTCTCCTCTGCCCTCACCCTGGAAGACACCACATCAGGACTGAAAACTTGTGAACGTCAGCAGCGCGATGCCCAGGCTCAGCATGCCTACCCCGGCACCAGGGTCCACATCCCCCAGTGCGATGAGCAGGGCCACTTCCTGCCACTGCAGTGTCATGGCGGCACCGGCTTCTGCTGGTGCGTGAGCCCTGATGGTCACGAAGTCCCTGGTACCCGGACACCACCCGGCTCTAATCCGCCTCACTGCAGACCACCAGGTGAGCCAGTCTGGAAAGAAACCTTGTGCCTGGTTAGGCCTGGGGCTTGTGAAGCAGAATTGCATGGGCTGTGGGGTAGGTTATAACCCCTGCCCAGACCATGCAGACTCAGGGCTGAGCACCATCCTCTTCCTCCTGGGAACACTTGAATGATGTGCACACCTACGTGCATATTCACATTACAGAGACGTAGAGATGTGCACATGTGACATGAGAGATCATTGCCACGCACTGCACTCCAGCTGCCTAAACCCTTGTCTAGGACAGGACTAGAAGTTGAGATTGAGTGTGCAGGCCAGGCTGAGGCCACTGCCCTAGACCTGCTAGGGCAGCTGAGAGATATTAGAGCTAGAGGCTCTAGCCAGACTGGCTTTTTGTCCAAAAGAAAAACTGTCTTCCCATGCAACTTTATATCACTCAAGTTTGCCTTCGGAATTGCAGGAAACTGTCCAAAGGCTGCTTTAATACCATTAGGAAAAAGAAGCATGTCACTGGCGGGTGGATCCAGCTAGTTTGCTCTGAGCTAGCAACCCCGGCCCTCTCTAGCCAGTCCCGCGTGTCCATGGATCATCCTTGTCCCAGCTGCCTTCAGAAGAGAAGCGGGAGCCTGTCTAGTTGGCCCATGTAATCCTAGACACGGACTACAGACGTGTCTGTTATCATCTGAGCACTCCCCATCCGGATGGGGCATGGTTATCAAGTGCTCAGTTTGTGCCAACCACAGATTGCCAAGGCAGGCTTCTGCTCCTTGCTGAAGTGTTCAGAGATGAGAAGAACTTGAAAAAAAACAAAACAAAACAGAACATTATCATGAAGCATGCAGGGTTGGTATGATGCCACTTTTGCCAAAATGATTTCTGTATCAATGAGCCTGCTCTTCAAAAATCCATTTTTAGTATTGAAAAGAGTTTTATAAGTACTAGTCTTGGCTTTTTATTACCACCAGTTTTGATCCTTTTAATAATATTAGTTGGTATGACCAGGACATTAGTGATTCTAAGGTTCTTAGAGGTAAAAATTGGTAATGCTTGATCTAGCTGCATACCCTTGTTTCCACAGTGGCACGCCTAGTTCCTATTCTCTGTCCCTATTTTTAGGAAAAGATTTTGCATATCCCCTGCCCACCCTCCCCCCCAAAAAAGAATACAGAGAAACTCATGCCTACTATTTTAAAAACCTTGTTTCTCACTCCAGCTGGGATTTGAAGAAATTAGATGGTTGGGAGGTTCCTTAGGAGAATGGTTCAGAATTCTGTTGTTTATTACGACAAGCATGTGTTGGGGATAGTGATTCAAAAGGGAGCCAATAGAATGGGAAGGGTCATGTTCTTTTGGGCAGACTCCTTCCCATGGCCAAGACTTCCCTCTTGGCTGCTGTGTCTGACTAGTCTCATCTGCATAAGGGGGGCAACTTGAAGGAGAAGAAAACACTTTCTGCCCATGATTTCAAAATATTTAAAAATTGGCCAACCAGAAACAGAAGAAAAATAATTTCATGGCTGGATTGGGAAGGAGCTTCAAATAGTAAGGAATGAGACGGTTGCCCATGTGTCGAGTGAGGTGTGGCACCCGTTTCCCAGAAGCTGACTGTGCTGGGTGTCCTCATTCCAAACAAAGAGATGGTCCTCCTTGGGTGGCCCCCTGAACCAAGAATGGATTCTCTGAGTTTGGAATGTGGACCTGCGGCAGTGTTGGGAGCTTCTCCAGGGAAGAACCCCCCTCTCCTACCCTTGTGATGGATAGCAAGTGTTTGAGGAAGTGGCATTGCCCTCTCTGGATTCATGGAGACACACCTGGGTGAGGAAGTCAGAGTCCTCCCTTCTCCATGAGGTCTCAACAAGACCTGTGCTTCCCATGGGTCAGGAGCTGGTGAGACAACCTGAAGGGCATCCACTTCCCCCAAACTGGGTGAGCCTTGTAGTTGAGCTAGTGGGGTCTGAGCCCTGAGGATCTTATTCACCATCTTCCTGCTTTCCTAGAGGAATGGGAGGTTCTGGAGCCCACTGTCGTATTCCCAACCTGGTTCTTTGAAGCTGTTAGAGGTTTTGACCAAAGGAATGACATGAAATGACTGGGATTTAAAGGGACTCCTCTGGCTGCTGGTTGAGTTTACTGTAAGGAGCGGGAAAGAAGGTAGAAGCGGGGAAACCAGTGAGAAGGCTATCATAGTAATCCTACCATGAGGTGACAGGCCTTCGACCAGGATGATAGGGGTGGGTGAGGTGAGAAGTAGATACTCTGAGTGTATTTTGATGGTACCGCTGACATTTCTTGGCATATGGTAAGCGAGAGGAAGAAGGAAGTCTAGGATGATTGGATCTGAGCAACGGAAAGATGGAGGTGCAATTTACTAATAAGGAAAAGTCCAGGGGCCGTTTTTGTTAGTTCTCCTCTGAGACTTCTGTTACACATCCAAACGGTGGTATCAAGTAGGTACTTGGCTGGATGATTCTACACACCATAGGCTTTGCGTTGCAGGAAATAAAAAGGAAGTACTACTTCAGTTCCTTCAGGGGATCCTACCATAGATGGCTGTAAGAGTTATTTCGGCAGTGATAGCAGAGTCCTCCCAGAGAACTGCCACGTGTGAAACAGAGCCGTGGTGGCCCTGTCAACGCAGCCTGGGAATATTGCAGGTGGAGAAACTGCCCTACAGAGAAGCTACTGGGAGTTTCTTTAAGCATGGCAGTGAGCTAGGAGGAAGGGAAGTGGGGGAGGACGGTGGGGAAAGGAGACAGAGCAACATGGTGGCAAGGTGGAGCCCACAGAAGAAGGTTCAGTTTTGAGGTACTCCCAGAAGTGTGGCCAGAGGACTACTGGGAACTGGAGTGTCACCACCGCTGCCATGCTCCCATGTAACGGCGACAGTAAGTTATACTTTCACATAATATACCATGGTCTTCCAACGGACAGATACCGAGGGCCACGTAAGTCGGACATTCATTAATGCTTTCTAAGTCAAGCACTAGCCAGTCAGCCACAAGATAACCTTCAGATGCATGTCCTAGAGTTTGAAGCAAGTGAGACAGAATAAATATTGGCTTTAGGCATCATGTAGGCCACTGAGCCCCACAGTGTTCTGTTAGCGGAGGCTCTGGGCCTGGGCAGAGTGTCTGTGTGGGCCGCTCCTGTCTGGAGATCATTCCCCTTCCCAGGGTGAGCCCTGCACCCCTGATCTAACCTCCTCTTGTTCTTTCCTCATGTGATGGGGCCTTGGTGGCAGGTCCTTCTGTCCTGGGAAGACAGAGCATCAAGATGACCTGCTTCTCCTGATTCCTGTGGAGAACAACTTTACTGCTCCGGTCCAGGGCTCAGGGGCTTGGCTGAGGCCTCGCTAGTGCACATGAGGATGAGGGCCAGGAGGCCAGGCATGGGGATCTTGAGCTACGTGCTGCACTCTGTCCTCGGCTTACAATCAAAGGCTTTCTTTGTCCCATCTGCTCAGCGCCCACCCAGAGGGCCCCGACCGTCTGTGAGCGCTGGAGGGAAAGCCTGCTGGAGCACTATGGTGGCACGCCCAGGGACGACCAGTACGTGCCCCAGTGCGACGATCTGGGCCACTTCATCCCCATGCAGTGCCACGGGAAGAGTGACTTCTGCTGGTGTGTGGACAAAGACGGCAGAGAGGTGGAGGGCACCCGCTCCCAGACAGGCGTCACCCCGGCATGTAAGCACCCAGGGGCAGCTCTCACTTGCCTCAGCTGCATCTGAGGCTTCCCCGCAGGGAGGCTGTGCGTGGAGATGGGCAAACGAGGGGCCAGCAGATCCAGTGAAAGAAGTTACTGCTGTGGTGTGTGGATTTATAATCTGATCCACCCGAGATCCCAATTTGGACTTAATGTTTGGTTTTGTCATTAGCAGTTTCTGTAATTAGAGCGTCTGGAACTCAGTTTAGCTTGCAGTCACTCCCCTTCCCCAGCCCAGGGTGAAAGGGGACATGTGTCACCCTGGGGCCCCAAAGAGAAGCTGACACAACACTGGCCCTGGTTTTTCCCCTTAAAAAGAAAAAAAAAAACCCCAAACCCGCTTTGTTCTGAAGGAAATGTGTTGTTTTCCTCCCTACTAATTGGCAGTGATTTACATAATTGATCCTTGAAAAAACCTAGAAATTAGAATTTAAAGGAACATCTGGAGCACATCTGTCTAGATTTAAGAACTTTAGATGTTTTTTGGAGGCTCTGGTCTGTGGGAAAATAACTTTTCTCCTCTCTCCCCACCCACCCTTGTTTCCTTTCCTCTCTGCTCCTCTTACCGCCCTCCTCTTTCCCACGGCAGGTATACCCACGGTTGCTCCACCCTCAGTCTGGCCCGCGCCCCGGCCTGATGTGACCCCTCCATCCCTGGGCACCTTCCTGCTCTATGCCCAGGGCCAGCAGATTGGCTCCTTGCCCCTCAATGGCACCAGGCTTCAGAAGGACACGGCCAAGACCCTGCTGTCACTGCATGTAAAGTGGCTTTCTCCTGTGGGGGCGGAGCTGCTCGCGGTCAGATCTGGGGAAGGGCCTGAGATGGCGGGAGGTTCTGAAGATTTCTGGGCTGCAGTCTGTCTCCATGGGCCTGACATCAGCACCACAGAAAGCGCAGCTGTGTTGCCGGGACTCTGACTGACCAAGGCTGCAGCCTCATTGGTTCATGGGGTTTCAGATGTGTGGCATTTCAGGGTTGTGAGGATGCTGAGGCCATATGGTGATCCAAGGGAAATCCGACAGACTCTTAACCCAAGTCCCCAAGGTTCTTTCAATGCCCAGATAGTTCCAGAGATCCAGAAATGAAACAACTAGAATAGCTGCAGGATGTGGTTTCTGTGGTCAGTGGAGAACCCCAGATGGAAATCCTACAATGACTGCCTCCTTGTTGCAGCCCTCTCCCCTCCCACTTTGGTTTTCTCAGCTTCTCTGGTTCCTTCATAGATGAAGATTTGGGGAGAGTGTGACACTGGAAAAGGAGTGGATGGAGCTTTCCCTAGGGGATGCTTGCAGCTTCCTGAGCCAGCAGCCTCCCTATTTTCAAGGCACTCCATTTTGGAGGAGGGATTTCTTCTCTAAAATGAAGAAAAGAGAAGGGAGTTCACCAGAAAGACAGTGACATTTGTAATGGAAAATGGTCTGATTCCATTTCTAAACTTTACGCTCCAGGTACTTGCTTATCTATGAGAAAGAATAGCAGTGTCCATGTTTACATTTACTTCTGTTGATGCACTAACTTATCCTTATCTGGTTCCAAAAAAGTTTAGAAGCAGCCAGTGTTCAGAAAAAGACACCTTTTCTTTTTTTTAAGATTTGAGTTTTTGTGTGTGTTTTCTTGGCAAACACTAGCATGCTCTTTTTATAAGTTTCAGTAAAAGAGATTGGAACTCGTAAGTTATCACAAGCTAAACATCTACTTAATTCTAGCCACGTCAAATGGCTTCACTGCATTTCTGAACCCAACTCTCATGAGGACAGGGTGGTGGTGGCTGTGGTGGTGGAACTGAAACAGAAATGGAACACGGGCTATAAGTACATTTTGGGGAAATTTACTTAAACTTGGACTTTTTTCTCTGAGTAATTTTGAAGTCATTACATGAGTTAATGGGTCCCATGAGTCCTTGGGTTAATGGAAGCCCATGATGTGTATTCTTGCCTGACACAGATACTTTTTAGTTTTCGAGTAAAATTGTCCTTGACCTTCAGACCCCGACCCTCCTTATAAACTGTTCACTTTTCCACAGGAGCCGAATCCTGCTTGTAGTGTTTCTTGTACTGACTCCTCTCCCAGAGGCGTAAGTCAGGCCAGCCCCAGGCTTTGTTAGGCAAACGGGAGCTGGCCTGACCTCAGGGACAGCCAGGTGGCCCCTAGATGTTGGCTTTGCACATCTGCTGGCCTTCTCAAAGCAGGAATCTGGGCTGAAAATCGAATGAAGCAAGTACTATGCAGCGATTTGGAAAGGAACATCACTGACTCAGCATTTTAAACAAGACTTTGCAAGTTATTTAGCAATAAGGAAGGAGGAGACCTTCCTAGCCAGAAGCTGGGTGACCACCATCCCCCAGTTCCTTAATCCCTCAAACCATCTTTGACCTAAGAATACAACCAATGAACTGCTTTTCAGTGAGAGGCAGAGATGGGGGTAAGGGTGATTGCACCTCACCTAGGGGACAGATCTCACTCATATCTCAGGGCAGGGGAAGAGTAGATTTTATGTTGGCAAATTCTAGAAAGACTCATTCAAAAAGTACTGATAACATTTTAAAGGAGTCACAGTTTTTACCCAGTAAAATACTAAGGCCTTACTGCCCTGAGATGAACATTTTTCTCCTATCACTGAATGAGTTTTTTTTCATGAATTCACTTTTGTTTTTACTGCCAATAGTAATTTATGGTATTAATTTTTGAAGTAATGCTTGAACCTCGAAGTACCCGCTGAGCTAAAGCCAGGCCATTATGGTATTAATTTTTATAGCAGACAAATGAAGTGTAGGTACTGTTATCTTCATTTGAGAAGCGAGGAAACCGAGACACAGGAGGCTCAAGTACCACAGTCACACAGCTAGTTAAGTGGCGAAGCTTGGCTCGCTGACTCCAAGAGTTGGCCTCCGCAGCCTGCATGTCTAACCGCTCAGCTTGGCTGCCCGGAGGCTTTGGTGCGCAGTTGTTCACTGCAGCCAAGCATGAGCGAGGCAGCTGAGCATGCATGCAGGGAACGCAAGAGTCTTAATTCTTCCAATTGTGTGTTCATCAACACAGGGCTCCATAGTTGTGGGAATTGACTATGACTGCCGGGAGAGGAAGGTATACTGGACAGATGTCGCTGGACGGACGATTAGCCGTGCCAGTCTGGAGCCAGGAGCAGAGCCTGAGACGATCATAACCTCAGGTCAGCAGCTTCACCCAGAAGACACAATTTGCATTTCATCTGCTTCTACTAAGTCTAAGATGGTTGCCTGTTTTATGCCAAGGTCTCTCCTCTATTTTCATGTGACGGGAGGGGGGAATTAAGTTCTTTCTATATGTCACTTTTTTTTAGCTGTACAAAAACAGCCTCTCTATAAACAAACACAGAAGGAATGAGAAGGTGATTCATTCTTACTGTGGGCCTGTTCTATTGTGAATTCAATCGTAAGGGCTTACAGTAAGAATGAAGGATGTGGCCATAGTTGATGGGCCCTACCCAGCATGCGGATGCCTCGGGCCATCAGGTTGGTGGGTCGAAAGGATTTTTAAAATGTGTAATACCTACTTAGTCAGGGGCACTGACCTCTTTTCCCTTAGACTGCCAAATAGAAAGATGACAATAGACAACACAATAGCTGTCCAATGTGAATGAATCAAAATTATATATATATTTTTTGGTCAGATGGGCAAAAATATATTTTTGGTGTGCTGCCGAACTGTAGTAGTTGATGTGTGTCATGAGATAAAAAAGGATGAACATCGCTAGCCTAGAGGGAACTAGAGGTGGCAGGAAAAGTAAGAAGATCTGTTCCTCCATTTACCTGATTCTTCCCACTTAGAGACTCTCAGGACTTTATTTTCTCTCACTGTTCAAACATAAATCCCTCTGCTCCAGTCCTGCCTTTGTTTAATTTCCAGGTCTGATAAGCCCTGAAGGACTTGCCATTGACCACTTCCGCAGAACGATGTACTGGACGGACAGCGGCCTGGATAAGATAGAGAGGGCCAAGCTGGACGGCTCCGAGCGCAAGGCTCTCTTCTACACGGACCTGGTGAACCCCCGAGCCATCGCTGTGGATCCGATCCAAGGGTCAGCGGGGGCTCCCCAATTCTCCATTACCTGCAGATCCTGATTTAAAGCACTTGGAATTTAATGTGGTGTGGGGAAGGTCAGAAAAAGTGGAAAAGTTAAAATGCACTAAATTTGACAGTCTTTATTGAGGATCTACTAGGTGTCAGGCACGGTTCTACTTTTTATCAGATGAAATATGTCCTGTCTGAGGTTAACACTTGAACAGGAACGAAGTAGGTCTCCTTAAGCAACATATTCGGAAGGCGGAGTGTTAAAACCACAGTAGGGTTTATGTCATTGATTGGTGAGAGTAATCAAAACTCACACACCATTTTCCTTCTCAGGCCTCACTTTCATTGTAGCAAAAATCAAGAATAAAATGTTCCCTGTCCATAACTGCAAAGGTCATCACCTGGGACATATAACTTAGTCAATGTCTCAGTACTTGTTAGAACCAGGGAGGATTTATACACCTTGAGAAACTCTTGCCATACTTAATGGGGCTTCTACCAAATGAAATTCCAGAAAAACCCTTCAAGCAGTAAAGAAAACGTTCAGGTTAACTTTCAGCAAAGTATTTTTGACTCAGAAATACTTAGTGAAAAAAGTCTCAAAGATGGTTTTGAAATTTGAGTTCTTTTACACATTGAGGAATATATATTTTTCTGTATTCCATTTACTTTATCCACAGCAACTTGTACTGGACAGACTGGAATCGAGAAGCTCCTAAAATTGAAATGTCATCTTTAGATGGAGAAAACAGAAGAATTCTGGTGAATCAAGACATTGGGCTACCCAATGGTTTAACCTTTGACCCCCTGTCCAAACTGCTCTGCTGGGCAGATGCAGGTAATACTACTGACGGACTGCAAACATGATGCTTCGTTGCAATGGTGCCAACGCTCAACAGATTTTACAACAAAAGCAAATCCCATCTTTTAGATCTTTTGGCTTAAATTTGTTAACAGTACAGCACATATAATCAACTACTTTGGTATATAAACTTTAGAAGAACACTTTGTAATGAACTTCTTAGGGTTTTAGGGTGTACATGTGAGTCAGGCAGTTAAGTTTCAGGGCTGGTATTATGTCCGATTCATTTCTGTACTGCATGCCATTCCCCACATGAGCACTTGGCGTATCTTTTAAGTTAAAAAGAAACATTACCCATTGTTGGAATGGACAAACTTAGATAAATGAACAAGAGGTTGTAGGTGGTTTTCTCTTTGGCCAGTATAAATTTATAAATGTCTGTTCAGCAGTCAGTATGCTACTATGCCAAGAAAATGCTCTGAACAAAGTGATGTGGCAGCATGGCTTCCTTCAGTAGTAAGTCTGGGTTGCCAGTACGTACACCAGCTTTTTCTGTTGTGATTTCACTAATAGCACAACTGAAAAGATGCTACACATCTTGTTATAAACTAAATATGAAAAAAGCTGTTCTTGAAGAATTAAAAATCTAATAAAATGGACTATAATGCACATGGATCACTGTTATAACCCAGTTGTCCAAACAAGTTACAGTTCTTTAAAGTATCTGAAATTTAAATCCAGGTTCCATAAGAAATGTGAAATTTGGAAATTTTTAACTTAGTTAGCTATTGCAAAATTTTCACGATTGACTTCCTTTGTATTGAAAAATATGAACCATGTTGCCACTTTACTTTGTATTCCTACCTAGAAATACAGTATTTTTTAAAAAAAAATTAAGGATTTTAGTTAAAATGCAGCATTGGCTATTACACATTACTTACAAATGGTGCGTATTTATCCAAATGTTATAATTTATGATCTAACACACAGGTGGCAAACACAAGGCCCGGAGGCCGAATCCGGACCTTCACCTTGTTTTATGCAGCCTGGTACCTTGTTTCTACCTGGCGGCAGTGCCGAGCTCTTGCTTAACTATTAAGGAGTAGTTACATTCATACAGTCCTAAAGTTACATTCGGCCCTTTGAAGGCAACCATGAGGCTGGTGTGCCCCCCCACCTCCATGAAAATGAGTTTCACACCCCTGATCTAACACTTGAAATTATATCAATTTAAAAAAGTTTATTTAACACCCTACTTTGGGAGAAACTTGGCCGGATTTGTGTAAATGCAATCCTTTCTTCCAAAAAAGGATTAAGAGTTTAAACTCTATTAAAAAATAGAATGCTATTAAGCAAATTAAAGACTGGTAATAGAACAAAAAATTTTAGGTTTTAATTTGTATCACTGCAATGGGAAAATATCTATTTCTTATTCTACCTTCCTTCAAGATAGAATCTACCTGCCACTAGTATTTTTTGAGTTTCCCCACCCCCACAGTATGGAAGTATCTCACGTGCCCTTTTTGATGTTTTCAAAGGAACAAAAAAACTTGAGTGCACACTACCTGATGGAACTGGACGGCGTGTCATTCAAAACAACCTCAACTACCCCTTCAGCATCGTTAGCTACGCAGATCACTTCTACCACACGGACTGGCGTAGGTGAGCTCGGCACTCACCGGGGACGCCTGCAAAGGCAAACTGTTCTGGAGGACACATTTGTTTTACCAAATGTCAGTGACTTTAGTAATTAAGCCCTCTACTGAAGTTTTCATTTTGTTATCTCTTCATTAGTAGGTAATATCGTTTGAATATTACCCACATATTTAATGGCATACTCACATGAAGCTGGAAAGTGGCAGAGCTATTAGGTAATAAGCTATCCAAAAAGGAAGTGCTTTAAATCTGATCTTCAGAGAATAAGACCAACTTAAGGGCACCACGAAGTATGTTAGTTTTATGATTTGAATTGATTTTTAAAAATGACACTGTAGACTTATCAGTTGTCTACCAGTTCTCTAAGGAGGAATTGGGAAGCATTAAAAAAAAATAACATGGGGCTGGCAAAAGTAGGTTTACAGTTGTTTGCATGGAAAAAGACATGCAGATTGTTTAAAGTGTTTTATTGATTATGCTATTAGTTTTCCCACTTCCCCCCCTTTATCTCCCCTCCACCCAGCACCCCCCAAACCTCCAGCATCCCCTCTTAGTTCATGTCCATGGGTTGTACATATAAGTTCTTTGAATTGTTCCCTATACCATTTTTGACCTCCCCATTTTATACCTACCAATTATGCTTCTTCTTCCCTGTACCTTTTGCTCCCTATTTCTCCCCTCCCCACTGAAAACCCTCCGTGTGATGTCCATTTCTCTGATTCCATTCCTGTTCTAGTTGTTTGCTTAGTTTTTGTTTTCATTGTTTTTTTAGATTCATTTGTTGACAGCTGTTAGTTTGTTATCATTTTACTGTTCATAGTTTTTGATCTTCTTCAATTTCTTAGATATCTAAGTCTCTAACATTTCATATAAGGACTTGGTGATGATGAACTCCTTTAACTTGACCTTATGTGGGAAGCACTTTATCTCCCCTTCCATTCTAAATGATAGCCTTGCTGGATAGAGTATTCTTGGATGTAGGTTCTTGCCTTTCATGACTTCAAATACTTCTTTCCAGCCCCTTCTTGCCTGTAAGGTTTCGAGACATCAGCTGATAGCCTTATGGGAACTCCTTTGTAGGTAACACTCTCCTTTCCTCTTGCTGCTTTTAAGATTCTCTTTAATCTTGCGTAACTTAATGATGATGTGCCTTGGTGTGTTCCTCTTTGGGTCCAACTTCTTTGGGACTCTTTGGGCTTCCTGGAAGTCTATTTCCTCTACCAGATTGGGGAAGTTTTCCTTCATTATTTGTTCAAATAAGTTTTCAGTTTCTTGCTTTTGTTCTTCTCCTTCGGGCACCCCATATAATTTGGATATTGGAACATTTAAAGTTGTCCCAGAGGTTCATAAGCTTCTCTTCATTTTTTTGAATTCTTGTTTCTTCATTCTGTTCTGGTTGGATGTTTATTTCTTCCTTTTGTTCCAAATCGTTGCTTTGAGTCCTCCTGGTTTCCTTCCTGTCACTATTGGTTCCCTGAATATTTTGCTTTATTTCACTTTGGGTATCTTTCAGTTTTTGACCAAGCTCAATCAGTTCTATGAGCATTTTGATTACCAGGGCTTTGCACTCTCCATCAGATATGCTGGCTATCTCCTCATCGCTTAGCTCTCTTTCTGGAGTTTTGCTCTTTCATTTGGGCAGTACTTCTGTCTCCGCGCACCCATTAACTTGTAAGGGAGTGGGGCCTTAGGTATTCACCCAGGTAGGGCAACCCTCCTTTGCTGTGCTGGGGTGCTGCCTATGGGGGAGGGCCAGAGGGAATAATGCAGCTCGGCTGCTTAGCTTTAACCCTACTTTCCAATGAACTATGTACGCGAGAGTGGGAGTTTCTCCCACCATGGCAACCCTCGCTGTAGCCCTGTCAGCTCAGAGTCTCAGTTTCCTGTTCAGTCAGCCCCACCCACGTGGTCCACCGCTGCAGGTTCTCTGTCCACCCATCTTACCGGCCTGGTTGACTTTTTTCTTTAATTCCTTGGTTGTCAGAGTTCCATGCAGTTTGATTTCCTGGCACTTCTGGTTGTTTACTGATTTTAGAGTGGTTGTTATCCTCCTTTTGGTTGTGCGAGGCAGCAAAGTGTTTCTACCTATGCCTCCATCTTGGCTGGAAGTTCTTAGTTCTAGATTATGATTATTATAATAGCTTTAACTCAGATGACTGCCACAGTAGCACAGTAAACCTACTTTTGCCCACCCCTGTATAGTGTCTAAATCCTTTACCCTATACTCTGTAGTTTTGATTTAATTGGTGTGGCAAGAGGCCCAGGCATCAGTGTTTACAGATCCTCATGTGCTTCCAACATACAACTAGGGAGGAGAAGGATAGCTCTCAAATGTAAGCATGGCACCAGAATCCTCTGAGGGCTTGTTAAAACCTACTACTGGGTCCTACCCCAGAATTTGATTCAGCAGGTCTGAGGAGGGGCCCAAGAATTCACATTTCTACCAAGTTTCCCATATGATGCTGGTCTGAGGACCACTTTAAGAACCTCTGCTATAGACAAATCTGAATGTAAATGAGTCAAAACTCATTTCATTAATTAAAAAAATGTATTCTAGAGGGCTGCAGAGATTTCTATTGAAATTGATGTTTTCTGTCCAACCTTAAAGTCCACGACTTCATTCTTCCTTTCTGTTACCAGAGATGGTGTTATATCAGTCAAAAGAGACAGTGGCCAGTTCACCGATGAGTATCTCCCAGAGCAGCGATCTCATCTCTACGGGATAACTGCAGTCTACCCCTACTGCCCAGCAGGTAAACCAACACGTTCAAGCTGATCTTCTGGGCCATCAGGGGAAGGGAGGACATATTTGGTAACTGATTACCCTTGGCCCAGACACTGGCTGCTGCCACTGACATCGCCACCAGTGAGAGGGCCACTTTGAGCTGGGAAAGTTAATGGCCAGCACATGGGAGTGACCAGTGTTTACTACCTAAAGTCTACCTAGTGTAACTACACACAGAGAAGATCAGCCTGTTAAGATATTTCCCCTTTAAAAGACTCGCTGTTGCAACTCAGTTATAAAATACTCACCTACTATCCCCTCCCCCATTTCCCCTTACAGGAAGAAAGTAAATATAGCATTGTAAAGGACTTGCGTTTACAACCAGAATCTGGACCCTAAAGAACACTTACTGCAAACAACGGTGAAGAAAGTAAAAGAGGAATTGGCTTTTAGAAGTTCTTGCACATACAAGAAGGACATTTTCAGTGCAAAAAACTAAGTATATTTTGTGAAAAGTTTATACCTCAATCTTTACTACTGTAGTTTTAAAAACAAGTTATTGCAAGTTTTGAAAAGGTAACAGAATTTTAATTACTGCTTATTAAAGCAACTTTTTATAAACATTTATATATTTAAAAGGTCAAAGTCATTCAGCCAAGAGCCAATTAGAAATATGTTGAGACCCTAGATCTGATTTTTATTATGGGTTCTTTTTGGCCAAGAAATTAAAGCACATATGACCAGTATAAAAATAAATTCCTAAAGATGATAAACCTTGACATGAAGAACTATGAAGAACTGATGGGAAAGAACCAATTTATTTATAGTTTCCCAAACAAAACTTCCATGATTTTTTTTTACCTCTGCATCAGTGCATTTCTATTTATATTAAAAGGTGCTACAATGTTTCAATTTGTATTTTCTGATTCTGTAAGTCCCTGTATAGAATAACCCACAGAAATAACTGCATTTATAAATACCAAAGATGTATCAGTTCTCAAATTTTCTAGATTACACCAATAAAATATTTTAAGTTTTCCTATAACTTTTGAGGATCGGTATTGTTTCTATAACAAAGTTGGGTGTTGGCATGTACCTTAATCACAAAGGAAGAAGATTAATTATACATAAACATAACACAGTCAAAAAAATCCACATTCCCGAACTTTATTAAAGAAAAAGCAATGATGGTAAATCTCTACAACATAGTCAATTTTCTGAGATTCTTCCCTTGAAAATGTGATATTTGATTTCAAAACACATACCAAGACATACATGGTTCCCAATTGTACTAAGTAGGTGAGAGGCTGAAATCCTAAAATGTTCATCTTCCAACTTTCCCCAGTCTGTGGTCTGTCTTTGGATCGGCAATAATTGCCTGAACAGCTACTATGGCTTCATTAATTTTTGTCTGTAGCTCTCTGAGCTCTTCTATATGTAGCAATCGCAGAATTTGAGCAGCTTCATTAAGAACTGCATCTATTTGTAAGAAACATGGCATTAATCATTAACTTTTGTATTTAAGACCATTTACTCACTCATTTCCCCCCAACTGTTCACCAAGTCTCTAAAAATAATTTGAATTAAAACAAAATCACTTACCTCCTGTGTCAAAACCAAGGATATGCTTATCTAAAGCAACAGGTAATCCCTTTAAAAAAATGGACAAAATGAGACTATAGTTAACTATCACATTGTTTTCTCATCCAAAACTGAAAAGCGGCTAGCTATTCTGTAATTTTAACCCTTTTAGTCACAGCTGCAAGAAGACTGAGAATTCTCTTTAAATTTGCATTTTGATGTTTCCCGTACTACAACCTTTAAATGTAGTGGAAAACCAGCTCCATAATCCATGCAGCCCTTGCAGACCAGGCACATGAAACAACTCCTCTGCTGCAGCACGGGCACTACCGCAGGGCTGCTCCGCTCGGTTTCACCGACAGCAAGCAGCAGTGTACCATGCGAATGGAATAGCACTGCTTTCAATATCACTTTCTTCAAGCAGGTTTATTTCTGAGCACATTAATTTGCCTTTCCAAATTTCACAATCTAAAATATACGTATTTTTTTCAGTCAGCATTATTTATCAATTATTTACATATAATTACACTTTTAATAGCCCATTTGAAGTTACTTTGAATAGTCTAGGAAAATGAATAGAATCTAAAAACCAGTTAGCTAACCTTCCAGTCAGCACCTACATCTAGATATAGCAAAGGCGGTGATTATGATCATGTCAAACTATATGGAGTTCATAACACTATCAAATAAAAACAGAGACAGGAAGTCTGGACATTCTGATGATGATACTGGTTTAGTCATCAGAACCAACTGGTAATGGTTTAAAATTATTGCCAGTAGTTACTATGCTTTTAATTCTACAAATACTAAGATGTCACTACTCAATTCTTGCCTGATATATTAATGAAAATCTACCTAGGCCCCATCTGCTTCAAAATAATAATAAACCCATTATACAAATGCAGAAACAAATGGGTATGGAAATTCAGTGAGCAAAACTACAGAGTAGAACTGTACTGAGTGGCTTTCTATGTTAGTCTGGTACCAGAGGCTCCATTTCCCCCTTTGTCTGACAAAAGCCCAAGGAAGAGCTATGACTGAAGATGACCACATGGCTAGTTATGTATGGTTACAAACAAGAACACACCGTAAAACTCCACTGTACTGGATTATAGCACGGTATCTTTTGAAGTGACACTAAAACTAAGATTTATGTGGAGCATTGAAAAAAAAACTAAGTTTTACTTTGCAAACAGCAGCAGTGATTTGGCTATGCCCTTATCTGCACTGCCTTCCAAACCAAAGGCATAGTTTTACTGAATCAATGAATTTATTATGCCTGAACAATTTACTGCCTGTTCTATAATGTGGGAGAAATAGCCTGATCTTTACCCCAATTTCCAGTGGCTGGATTCATGCATAATTAATAAGCCGATGAGAACCTTGAAAAGAAACCGAGTCTTTCAGAGGGGACTACGCTTCCCTGGCATTAATAACCTTTTAACACTGCTGGGCCTTGCTAAAGACAGAGTCAGAGGACAAATGACATTGGGGAATTGGGGGAGGCAAAAAGGACCAAGGTCCAGGGTGGTGGCTGTACCAAAGGCACTCACTGCAACATCTGGACAGCAGGAAGGGGCATTAGCAGACACTCACAGCTGCTGCTAACCCATGAGGTCATTCTCTGTACTGCCCCATAGTCAATGAGACTTCAGGGACATCTAGGTTTCTGGTACAGTTAATCTAAAAACATCCCAGAATTACTAAGGGAAAGTTAGTTACGGTGTAGTTTTTCTCATTCTACAAAGCAGGATGGAAAGGTAAGTTTCAGTCACCTGTACCCTGAACCTTATGCTCTAATAGCCCTTCGATCCCCCCTTCACCTGGGAGATCAATGAGCTCATGTAAACCACCACATGCGGCCCCTTTCCCCACCCACCGTGAGAGCACATGCTCTTGAATGAAACTGCCTCAGCCCAACCACTTATCAACTAGATGCCCTTACGCAAGTTGTGTGTGTTTTATGCTAGGAAATAGTAAAGATAAATTGAGAAGAGATTTCTCTGAAGAAACAAAAGAGCAACGATAGGATTTAAGTCAAAAAATTATTAACAGAGAAGGTATGTCCTGTTTCCCAGCAATTAGTCAAAATAACCCAGTACATTCCACATTCAATCCCCTTTCTAAAAGAAGAAAACTATCTTTTCACTGGGCAGGTCTAACACAGAATAAGTATCTTAAGTAGCTACATACAAAGTTTAAACCCATGACAATACCAGAAGAAACTTTCATTAATTACTTTAGACTTTATTAAAAAGAAACAACAACAAAAAAACCACATACCTCTTTTGTCTGATTTGCTTTAGCAACTGCATCCTGTGTTAGGCGCTCCTGGACCAAAATGCGAATTGCCTGATAAACCCCAAAAAATACTGTCTTTAGTTTTCATCAGCTGTTTGTCATCTTTTCTTCTGTGTTACATAATAAAGACGCCCAGTTTGATGAAGTTAGAATTACCTAGCTCATTAACAACTCATTACAAATAAAAAACAATTGATACTGTACTAAAAGTTGTCACATTTAATATTTAACAATGTGGAATGATGCTTAAAACACTTTTTGAACAGGTAACTCATGTACATGGTAAAAAAATACATATTATTTTAAATAAAGAAGGATACATGGTAAAAAGTTGGTCTCCTTCCAGATGACAATCATTGTTACCAGATCCTTAATAAATTACAAGCATACTGAGGCAAACATGCCACAAACATGCAATCTCTGATGCAAGGGCAGCAACATCATACACACTGTCCTTGCTTTTTTCACTTTATTATAGTAAAATGTTTTCCAATCTTGCATAAACATATTGTTTTTTCCATCACCAAAGCATTTTAGTATGACAGACACAAGTGCATGCATGCACCTGCACAAACTAAAAAAAAAAAGATCTTTTAATGGAATTAGAATTAATGGATGACAATGAGAACTCAAAAATAAGTGTGAAAACTGGAAAAAAAAATTTATTTTTTAAAAATCTTATTGATTCTTGAGCAAGGGAGGGGAAGCAAAAAAGGGAGAGAAATGTGGGTGTGAGAGAGAAACATCAATTGGTTGCCTCCTCTATGCGAACTGACCAGGGATGCAACCTGCAACCTGCAACCCATGTGTCCTGACAGCGACCTTTCAGTTTGCAGGATGATGCCTAATCAACTGAGCCACACTGGCCAGGGCTGGGAAATTTTTTTAAATTATAAAAACAAACCAAGTGCTACATTTGAAAAGAATAAACAAATCTTTAACAGTGATTGCAAATGTAAACAGTCTGTCAAACAGCTAATATACAGATTCTGATACTTGGCAAAACTATGAAGGTGTTTTTCATGTTGCTATGTATTGTCTGGTTGCTTCTTAAAATAACTCGAAGGACAATCATGCAGCTAGGATTAGAATTTTATTAAGCTTATGATTATAGCTTTCACTTTTTCCAACTGGGTGGTTAAAGTCTAATGAAAAGTATCCCCAAAATGCTAACACTGTCTATTTCTCCTCCCAGTTTGATTAAAGCTGATGTCAAAACTGTAAAACTGTTCCAAAGCAATTTACATAATTGCCTGAGTAAGGAACAAGCCTTTTGAAAGAGCTAAATTTCACTAAAAACAACTTTTTGTCTCTTAGCATCCAATGTGATTTGAGAAAATCCAAACTGACATCCAAATTCAGTATACCGAATTATAATAATCTAAGAACAGAACAGTCTTTTCCTTATTTTAACTGCCATTTAATATATAACGGTTCTAAAAGGTACAATGAATTATGGCTTAATCTCTGTGGGCAGAGTGAAATTATTTAATTTACTGCAAAGTAGTTAAAAAGTAATTTATATGCATAAGATGTAGATTTTTATGAGAAACTAAAATTTTAATTTCTCATGAAAAGTCGTTAATTTCTAAAATAATTTCCAAGCCTGGCATCTTAAGTACCACTCTCTTCTCCTGACCCCACTGTACCATCACAATTACTTAACAGAAATCTTCTTAAGTACGAGTGTCTTCTTCATCTCAGAAACAGGAGACCTCTTTCAGACCACTGGGTGGTTCCCTGAGGTGGAGGTAGGAACTGAGGGTCAATGGTGACTTGGAAGGCAAAACATTTATTCTTCTCTCAAAGAGATTTTGGAGTGTGTTTTTTTCATCAAATTCACCATTACTAATTTGGCATTATCACTATCTTAATGAATACATACCAGAATCTTTAAAAGGACTGATTAAACATAAATGAGGTGATACAGGAAAAAGAATGAACCACAAGGTCAGATTTTAAAATCCCGGCTCTATCATTTTTTGTCATCTTACACATTTATTCTCTTTAAGTCTGTTTCTTCCTATATATATTAAGAAGACAAATATTAGCATTCACCTCTAGGACTGTTGGGAGGATTGAATGAAAGTATCTTTGCAAATGGATTTAAGCACAGTGGCAGGCACAGAGTAAACACTCTTTGAAATTAGTTATTATTAGATAATCTAAAACAGGTGAAATCTGCTTTATGTCCCACATTCCTCCACATTTTAGTCATTCGGTCATAAATTTAAATATCAAAAATAGTTAATTTTTTGAAAATGAAGTTTAAAAAATACATAGAGTTTCTATCAAGAATATGAAGCTCACCTTCAGCATTACCAGGTAATCATCATGACGCTGTATCTGAAGAAGGTTAGCCAAAGCCATTACGCCAGCCTTAAAATCAGGATTATTTACTAGGAAAGATTAAAATGGAAACTCAGAGCTCTGCAAACATATAATTAGGCACATATGTAAACATGTAAACTTACAAAAAGCACTTTGAATTTTCCAGTAACAAACCCAATTTTTAAAACCGGGGCTGACAGCAGTGCATCAACTAGTAAAGATGAGATCAACAGTTTTCTTATTAATCAGCCAAACTCAACAATTCAATAAACGACTAAATTAACTCACATCAGATTTGCCTTGTAACTTTTCCTGCAAGGCCCATTTATGCAGCACTTTTAATTAACATTTCTTCCCAAAGCTATTAACTTTAATACAAAGATCCCTTCGATGGACAGTTTTCCCAAAACCTTTTCTCTAAGCAGCAGCTCTCGAGTGTCCAAGTAGCTCATTAGTTCATAAGGATGACTCAAATTACAGGTCACAATGAATCAGTGAAAGAATTGTTTAACGTATTATTATAAGTAATTAGACCCTTTATACTTCTAAAAGACTTATTAAGACAACTGGGATTTAAAATAATGAACAATTTTACCACTTTCTCACAGTGTCACATTAGATTAGGAAAAAATGTTATGCACCCAGGAAGGCAAACAGTCATCACCATGACTGATACAAATCAAGACCTCCACATTGTTATGAGAAAAGCAAAGGAGGCCATTTTAACATTCAGACATTCAACTATAGGAGGGAAAAAGCACATTGTAACTGACAATGAAAAACACCACAGAGAATAAAATACCCTTGCAAATGCTGCCTGCATGAAAGCAAAAGGATACCAAATAAACCCACACCATTCTAGTAGTAGAAAACATTTAAGGAACCAAAAATGTTTTTCGTTTTTATGAATTTACAGTCATCTCCCCTTTTCCAAAGGGGATCCGTTCCAAGACCCCCAGTGGATGCCTAAAACTGGGATAGTACTCAATCCTATATAAACTATGTTTTCCCCCCCTACATATACGCATCTTTTCACTTGAAAGAAGCACTCTAGGCTTCTCTTTAGCATATCCAAATTGCCAGCAACAGACTCTTGTGTTTTAGGGTCATTAAGTAAATTAAGGGTTACCTGAACACAAGCACTGGGACACCATGCCAGTCGGTCTGATACCCCAACTGGCTACCAAGTGGTTAGAGAGCACGGGTATGCTGAACACCGGCTCTGTCCGCAGACCAGGCGGGATGGGGCAAGGCTTTATCATGCTACTCAGAATGATGTGCAGTTTAAAATAAACTGTTCATTTCTGAAATTGTGCATTTAATATTTTCGGGTAGCAGTGACCACAAAGCACGGAAAGCAAAACTGCGGATAAGGGGGTCTACCGTACTTACCATCCAAGTTGATCAATGGCTCTGCATTTTTAGCTACATTGTCAGCATTTTTTGTATTATCAGATACTGAATCCTTGTATTTTTCAGCTGTAAAAGTAGGCAAAAATGCAATTTGTAAAACTGCAATTTAAGGTAAAACAAACGTTGCTTATTTATTGAATTTGAGCCAAAGTGGTTATAAGACAACTCATCCAATTAAAAGTATTTTTGCTATTAAAAAATCCAACAAAAGCAGTGTGAGTATAGCTTTCTAATTAAGCTAAAATGATTAGTGAATACCTTACACAAATATCTTTTCATTAACATCTTAAAAAGTAATATATTTCAAATGTTACCCATGTGTTAACAGAGAAAATCTGCTTTTACAGCTTCCTCTGATAGAACAGGAAGATGGTAAATCTAGTTACATGAGATTAAATGCAAACGCTCTAAAAAGTTTCTTCCAAAATCTTCTGAATGCTGTACAGAACCCAAAATCTTTGCTTTCTAAAAAATCAGCACTTCAGCCCTGACTGGTGTGGCTCGGTTGGGCATCGTTCCACAAAGCAAAAGGTCGCTGGTTCGATTCCCGGTCAGGGCGTATGCCTGGGTTGTGGGTCCAGTCCCCGGTTGTGGTGCATGTGAGAGGCAACTGATCAGTGTTTCTTTATCACATGGATGTTTCTCTCCCTCTCTCTAAAAATAATACAATCTTTTAAAAAAGTCAGCACAAAAAATAATACAGCATCATATACAAACCTCAACCCATTTCAAGGGAGACTTGAAAGCTAGAACTCCAAAAAGTAGAGTTTATAACTTTTATTTGAAAAATATTTAAGAATACATAAAACTTAACGTCTAAAATGCCATGTATGGCTCTAATGCTTGTATGATTTGCTAATGAGACAAAAGAGAAAACAAGAGTGTTAAAATTTAAACCACACAGGAGTTAGCGTAAAGGAGCTCACTGGTCAAATCAGGAACAGTCTAAATATCAAAATACAATACACCATTGACAACAAAGATTATGACCTATTGAGTAAAATAAGAATCCACATATCTACACTGATTTAAATTAAAAAACTAGAAAGAGATGAAAGTTCTTTCTTAAGGTAGAAAGCCAATAAATGTAGAAAGAATGATGGAATTAGAAAAACATCATTTGGCAATCATGAACTACCTAACTGACTCAGATGAGAATAATTACAGGAATGCTATAGCTTGGGGGGAAGTCTGAGGAGCGAAAGCTTAGTGACATCATCTCAAAGTATCTTCCAACAATAGATGTATTTATTACAAAGGGGAAATAATAATTTCAGAATGAAGAAACCCTAATCAAGGGATCAGAGTAATGGACCAGTAATCACACATATCACTGACACATGCCTCTGGATATCAGGCATTTGAACAAATACAGCATCACTTCTGTATAATTCTTAACAGAAGTACAAAACCTAAATCTAATCAGGAGGAAAGACCAGACAAACCCAGACTGAGGATCACTGTATAAAATATACGTCAGGGTCACGAAGCACAAATATAAGACTGAGGACCTTCTCCACCTTACAGGAGACTAAAGAGACATAACCACGGAATGCAACACATGAGCAAGGACTGCATTTTTGTTTTGGTATAAAGAATATTATTGAGCCCTGGCTGGTGTAGCTCAGTTGATTGAGCGCAGGCTGGGAACCAAAGGGTCCCGGTTCAATTCCCAGTCAGGGCACATGCCTGGGTTGCAGGCCACGTCCCCAGTGAGGGCCATGTGAGAGGCAACCACACATTGCTGTTTCTCTCCCTCTCTTTCTCCCTCCCTTCTTCTCTCTCTAAAAATAAATAAAGAAAATCTAAAAAAAAAAAAAAAAAAGATTATTGAGACAATTGGTAAAATGTGAGTAACAGCTATAGAGAAGAGTACTGAATCAAAATTAATTTCCTGATTTTGATAACTGTCTTGTGGTTATGTACATTTAGGAAATGTGCGTTAAAATACTTATGGGTAAAAAGAAAATCACCTAAAATTTAGGATCAAATGGTCTAGAAAAAATTATGTATGCATTATATAGAGAGAAGGATAAGGCAAATGAATTAAATGTTAATATTTGTGAAATATGGGTATAAGAAAATTCTTTGTACTATTCTTACAATTTTTCTGTAATTATGTCAAACCTGAAATTACGTCAAAAAAGTTAAGACAAAAAAGTCACATTTTAATCACTTTAACTGACAAGCTAGCAAAACTCTATAAAATATTAAGTCACAATAAAAGTTCACAATGGTTTCATCAAAGAAGAATGAACTTTTAAACAACTTAAAGTCAAGACCTCCAACATGTAAATGTAAAACCCCAAAAGAACAACAGTGCCTTCTACTGATAAGAGACAGTATTACTACTTTAGCCCTTTTCCCAAAAAGCCTGTTCATACAACTCTGAATTTTAAGACTACACAAAAACTTGTTTTCTGGTTTAGACTGTTAATACAACTTTTGATATCATTTACTTGTCAACTATAATTCAACTAAAATTTCAACTATAAATTTCAATATTAAAAATTTATTTTAGATACAACCTCAAACTATTTATCTTATTAATTTAAAAATACCATGCTATTACTGAGAAATAATTTTACTTCAGAGATACAGTCAGTTGTAGGGATATATGATCATATGGTACCCACAGTTACTGGTACCTAGGTAACCTAAGTCGAAATTATAAAAATGGGACAAATGGAATAAATAAAACAAATTTGAGATGTGACTAAAATTTCATTTGGGAATAGATGAAAAACCACAATAAAGACTTTCCTAAAGGTTGTAAAATTCAACTAATGTGACCAAGGCTTATGATTTTAACACTTATGCAAAAATATTTTCTTTTTCAACTAAAATTCAAATTAAAAAAAAAAAACCCTGGAGCTTTTCTTAACATTTATGCCACAAGGTTTCTGAAATATAAGTCTGAAAGTTGGCTGATGCTCCATATTGGAGTATGTGATTCATATACTGCATTTGACAAACATTTCCTAAAGTTGATAAACTAGTATTAGCAAGAAGCTGTTATCAGGTACTGTGCCAACAGAACCATGACCAGGTCCCACTCCTTGCCAAAGATGCCCACGTTCCCAATCCCTGTGAACTGTAAATGTTACCTTATGTGCAAAAGGGATGTGGCAGATGTGATAATAAATTAAGAACCCTGGAATGGGAGGATTACCCTGGATTATCCAGGTGGGCCCAGTGTAAACACAGCACCCTGATAAGAGGGAGGCAGGATGATCAGTCACAATGGAAATAGAGTCACAGAAAGACTAAGCTAAACTGTTAGATTTAAAGATCCAGGGGGAAAGTCAAGGAATAAAGGCAACCTCCAGAAGGAGAAAAAGATGAAGAAATGGATCTTCCCCTAGAACCTCCAAAAGAACCTGTCAACAACCTGACTTTTAAGTCCAGTAAGACAGATGTTGGACTTCTAACCTCCAAGACTATAAAATAATAAGTCCATGAGTTTGTGGTAATTTGTTACAACAGTTAACAGGAAACTAATAGAGATACCACGTAAAAACAAAACTGAGCATGAACTTATAATTTAGTGGGGCAAATAAGACATAAGCAAAATGGAAAGTAGTGAAGGACTTAAAACATAGAGTTAAAAGCTATGAAAGTTCAGAAGGAAATGCCAATTGGCATTTCTGCTGGATCTTAAAAGGACGAACAGGATTTAGATGTGTAAGGAATCGAGTGAAATGGCACATTAGAAGAAGAAAAATGTAAGCCAAGAAATCAAGGGAAGAAAAAAGAGAGATATAAGTGGGAACCAGCATTGCTCTAGTTTGGCTGGGATATCAAGTATATGAATACTGACTAAGGAGCCTGGCATTCCTTTTGTACAAAATGGAAAAGCAATGACTATAATAGGAGGTGTTTCTGGAAACCAAGCATAGCATTCTAAAACAGATTTATGTTTCAAAAAGTTAGCCTGATACGCCACGCTGATGAAAATACACAATGATGCTAGGAGACCAAGTATGAAAGACATTACAATAATCTCTGCAGAAAGTGACCAGGGACTGAAATACAGTGACAGTACTGGGAGTGGAGAAAAGAGACCACAGGCATGGGAAAAGACAGATGGAAATGGATGGGAAGAAAAGGGAGAAGTCAAAGAGAGCAAAAAGGCTTCAAAAGCAAACGATTAAGAGAACCAGAACTGACGGTCCCGTAACAGAGAACAATGTAAAATGCAGAGGATGAAGGTAAGGTGACCGGATCTTGCATTTACATGTTAGCAGGCTTTTCCAAATGAAATGGTCTACTGAGTGGAAACATGTTCACTGCAAAGCTTTTTTTTACTATAGATACTAATATTCAAAAGCTTCCAATAATATAAGTATCTGTAATAAAATGATATTACACATAAGTAATAAATATATTTTGGTCTATAGTGTATAGTGCCATTAGAAACTGTTTTAGTCTCCTGTGAAATCCTCTGCTGCAATCAACATTCTGAAATCCTATCAATTCTGGGACACGAACAACAATTTAAATTAAAAGCTTAAGGTGCAGCCCTGGCTGGTGTAGCTCAGTGGATTGAGCGCAGGCTGCAAACCAAATAAGTAAATAAAATCTTAAAAAAAAAACCAAAACACCTAAGGTGCAGACTATGAAAGATGGCGAATTTATCAAAGTAACACTACTTTGTGAGAAGCCATTCAATTAGCCTTCTCCAGATGACATCATTTCTAAATTCTAATTAAAAAACAACAACAACAACAAAACCCTAAATACCAATGTAAGACAGTGCTTTTAATTTTTTATGATAATAAAAAGACTCTAATTTTAGCAAAGAAAATTCTTTCCCAAACAATTTGGGAATTAGTGGGGGGAGGTGAGTACTAGACACAGAAGAATGGTTTCCACAAAGTAAGAAATTCTATTCTTAAATAGATGCTGAGAAGGAACATGAGGGTATGTAAAACTTAAAATGAACCAAACGTTCGAGACAACGAAATACAACCTGATGTTCCCTACGGATTTACACTCCCTTCCCACCTTCCTCCTCCTCTCTTTAAAACATTTATGTGCCAACAAAACATACCATTATCTCCATATTCAAGTCTAACAGCTAAACCAAGAAGCCAGTCAATTGCTTCTTGTCGATCTTGAATCTTGAAAGGACAGTTAACATCTGTGAGATACTGTGAGGGGGAAAAAATTCAGTTTCATTATCACTATAAAGTCACAGAATCAAAAAAATGGTCAAGTTGAAAGATACCTTAGTTTGGACCTCAAACAATTTCTTATAACATTTAAGTGTACCATCTTAAGTGAAGTATTTCCACCATGCTTTTTGGAATACTTCTTTTGCACATTCCAGGCAGGGCACCACTGGTATAGAGTTACTTCCTCATTCTTTAGATAAGAAGACTGAGGCCTAGGGAGGCCAACACTTGCCAGCAGTCACATGACATAGATCTGAGACCTGAATCTAAACCTTCGGATTTCAGGTCTCAATACACAGAGTAGTTAAATTTTAAAAAACTCTAAAAATAAGGATATACTATTAATTATTATCTTAACCTTAACTATTATGGAAATGCCACTGAAGATAGTTATGTAACATGCATGTACAGTGTAAGCAAACATTTTAAATAAGTGGCAGAAGCTATATATCAAAATTAGTATTATCCTTCAAGTGAGTCTCTTAGGAGCTTAAAATCTAATTCCAGCAATAGTGCTATTAATCAGAACTTAGGGAGCTCTGTTTTGGGGATAATTAATCAGCACCTTCAAGTCATAATTCACTTTCTAACCAAGTAT
Source organism: Micronycteris hirsuta (assembly GCA_004026765.1). NCBI lineage: Eukaryota > Metazoa > Chordata > Mammalia > Chiroptera > Phyllostomidae > Micronycteris > Micronycteris hirsuta. Next base: position 44,407 of record PVJI01002672.1, on the reverse strand, counting down.
TTTATTCTCTGGCTTTAAAAAACAGAACAAAACAAAACACCTCATTCACAAGATTTGGTCATGACCTAGGAAGTAAATCCACCTTCAAAATTAAAAAATCGCCATATTAAGAATATTCAACAGATGTCTCATGATCTAAAGGTAATTTCAAAAGAAGTTACAAATATGCTTTAAGCAATGACATCACTCCAAAGAGACCAATGTGAATGTGTAAGTTCCAATACTTCTATCTTTAAGCCATCCTACTTTATGTTACTTTTGGGTGTTTTTCTCAAAATTTTTCTATATAGCAGCCCCCTATTACCCACAGAGAATATGTTCCAAGTCTCTCAGTGGATGCCTGAAATCTCGGATAATACCAAACCCTGCATATACTATGTTTTTTCCTATACAGACATACCTATGATATCCTGTATAAATTAGGTACCATAAGGAGTTAATAATAATAAAGTAGAAAATTATAATATACTGTAATAAAAATTATGTGAAGGTGTTCTCTCTCTCAAAACCTTATGTTGTACTTACCCCCTTCCTGTGATGATGTGAAATGCTACAATGCTACATGAAGTGAAGTGAGATGAATGCCATGGGCACCGTGATGCAGAGTGAGGCTACCACTGACCTGCTGTCAATACGGGTTACTTCAACACAAGTACTGTGATACCGTGACGGCTGCCCTGATAACTGAGATGGCGAGTGAGTGAGTAGGGCAGACAGTGGGGATACACTGGGAAATGGGATGATTCACATCTGGGAAAGGGTGGGACATCACGAGACTTCACCATGATACTCAGAATAGTGCACGATTTAAAATTAATGAATTATTTCTGGAATTTTCCATTTAATATTTTCCGACAGCGGTTGACGGCAGATAACTGAAACCTCAAAAACAGAATTCACAGAAAAGGGGGGATTACAGTATTCTCCAAATACTCTTCTACACGTGGAACTTTGTGTACAGTCTTGTACACGTGAATTGGCCATAAGTAAGATATGATATAAACAAATATAAAATCCTGATAACATATTTCAAAATTTTAAGAAGCTCACAAAAATTTTCCAAATACTTTTTAAGAACAAGGGGAAATAATCTAGGAGTAGCAATAAAGGCAGTGGAATAAGCATATAGCATTTGCTGTGGGCCAGGCACTCTGCAAACCGGTATATCATAATCACGATCACGGATTGACAACACACGCCACCCCTATGACATAGGTACCACTGTTGTTCCCATTTACTGATGAGAACACTGAGCCACTGAAAGGTCAGTTAAGTTTGCCCAGTCACAGAGCTAGTGTGTAACTTGTACAATCCCCTAATTTATAAAATCTCCGAGTCTAAGGAGAAAGGTAGGTACCTAATTACTTTGCTCCAGCAAATGAAAAATTTGATCTTTTTCATATTTTTTAAAAGGAAATACCTTACTTATTAATGTAAGAGAGCCAATAAAAATGTTTAATGTAAGTAATGATATTGTATAATGTGATTTTAATTCTAACTTGGAAACAAGTCTTTTTCTGCAAAGGTATTATTAAAATTAAACTAAGTCCACATAAACATTACTCTAGCCACAAAAATAAGATAGACTATATGTTTAATTTTACAGAATAAAATAATTTTTATATAATTTTATACAAGGCCTTTCAGGATTTCTAATGTACACAAAGGATATGTGTATATTTAATATAATTGTAAAGAAGACAATCTTTGTTTTGAAGCATATCGATATTTTAATTTAAGTATCATTGCTACAATTTTAGTCTAACACAAAAATTGTTATTTTGGTCATTTTTACCAGTTATAGAATATATGTATCTCACTGTTTAAGGGACCTCACAGTGTTTCCAGACACAAATATTTCCAATTCCAAAAGCTTGGTAGGAAGAGAGAATATAATTTACTCTAAAAGCAAAAGAAAGTGAAATCCTGAAATCCAGCTCTTCTAACACTGATCATTATTTATATTTTAAAACAACGAAGTAAATTTTAAGCTTGTCTGTCTTCATATAATTTTTAAAGAAGCTCTCTGTACTTTTATTTTACTTTCTAATTCATTACCTTTTCAAAGAACTTGGGCCAGTCACTGCTGTGGATGTTTCTTAAATTACCTCTGTCTTCAATCTTGTAGTGTCTGATTTTCTGGTCTTCAAGCCAAACTATAAAGTTTCTAAATTCTGTTTCATCTGCAACAAAAGTACCATATAAATTATTAGAGAAGCACTTCCTTTGCCACAAACAAATGGTCTTGGGAAATTTTTTTAAACTCCAAAATAAGAAGTTAACCGAGCTGCTCAAAGTAGGGGCTGAAAGTGCAGACTGTGGACCAACAGATTAAAAATGTCCTGGCCTAAATTCAAACTCTGGTTCCAGACACTTGATGGTTGTATAAACTTGGGCTAATCACTTAAAATTTTCTGTGCCTCAAAATTCTTGAGTTACAATATGGGGTTAATAATAAGGACTTACTTTATAGGGTTGTTATGAAGATTAAATGAAATAAATAAGATTAGAAACAGTGTCTGGCAGATAGTTTCGGCTGCATATTATTATTCTGGTCCTTTGGAGAGCGGAATGGGGCATGGTTAAATTTACAGCAAAATAAAATGAAGTATAAAAATTAACACAACAGAAAGATACTACTGTCACAGCACATTAAGTGCACATATGAGAAGGTAGGTACACGTTGTTTCACCTACTCCTGCACGCTTTGAGGTGATACCTCCCTTTCACAGATGAGAAAAACTGAGGCTCAAAGATTCAAATCCCAATCTACATTCTACTGCCACTCATCCTTTTTCTGTTAAATAGAAGGCAAAGTAGAAAAACAAGATTCTAAAAATTGATATGCTTCTAAAGGAGAGCAACAAAACACTATCATCCTGCTTAGAAATTGTTTTTTCACTTTCAAATTCAAGCTTCCATTATGAAGTCCTGAGAATGATACAACGGTCTAAATATCCCTGACTATACCTGGATCACTTTCAAACTTACTCGTCTACTACAGGCTAAGAACTCTGGAAGGAAATACGCAGTGGTGGACAGTAGTTAAGTAACAGCAGGTAGCAAGGTCAAGACTTTAAAAAACTTTAATGCTATAAAATCCCAAATACCTTTGTATTTACAATTCGACCACCCCGTTCATCTGCTATCAACTTTTTTGCACAACCCACGCAAGGTAATTAGCCCGTTACTATACCGCTTACTCCAACAATGTCTGTCTGTGGCTTCATAATGTAGGGTCTTGATCTCAAACCGCTGGGTGATTTTTGAGTGCCTCCCCCCTTCAACCCCTCATTAGCTCCTGGGGGCCAGTTAACTAGTCTTTGAACTATTTAGCGTTTTCCTCAGTTTCCAGCCCTTCGCTAGCCCACAGCAGGGGCTCAAGGTATGGCCCAATTAATTGGAAGAGGCAAGTTAGAAAGCGAACACTTTCCTCTAATGTGCTCGGGGGCTGGGAGTGGGGCAGAGCTGCTTGGAGGCCAGGAGGAGAGCAGGGCCGGGTGCCCCGGGGTAGACAAGGCCTTGGAGGATCCGGGTAGGGAGCCGGCATGGGGGGCGCCGAGAGCCCGGCGCCCAGCGGGATCCGTGGGGCGCAGCCGGTCCAGGACTACCGGCTCACCTTTGCAGTTGAAGCCGGCAGGGTTGTGGTAGTCGAGGGCGGTCAGCTTGCGTCGGAACATGGTCCCAGCTTCTCACTCTGGTCCCGGTACTTTAGCCGGGAGAAGAGAGACGAGGAGCTGCGGGAGGCGCAGGCACCGGCGACGCGGCGAGGGCGGGCAAGCGCCTGGTCGCTCCGAAATGACTGCGGCCTTCACCAATCCTGGCTTAGGAAAGGCGGCAACCAGCGAATGCTCACCAATCGTGGCTTCGGCTGGGGAGGCGGAGCCACGTCGGGCACGTCCACGCTCAAATAAACTTTATTGTCAGCTTCCAGTTGTACAATTGGCAGAAAGCCTCGAAGAAGCCAGTTTCCTTAAGTTTTCCTTGCTTCTTCATACAGCATGCAGAGAATAGTATATGTAGAATTTCTACTATTGGCCATACCACTCATTGAATCATAGAATTAATACTCTTTAGTATTTTCAGTGCATTCATTCATTCATTCATTCATTCAATGAATGCCTCCTACATAATAGGTGCTCATCTAATACTGCTAATATAAAGACTTTTAGCAAGGTCCCTTTCAGACTACGTGGGAGTCATCCACAGGTAAACGTACAACCATAACACTATGTGATCGTTGCAAACATCACCAGCTATATTTGTTTCATTTCAACAGCTTATAATTAAACACTTTTAGCATTTGCGGGTCATACAAATGAGTAAGATATTTTCGCGAAGTTTAAGGATAATAGCAAAATAGACATTTAAATAGAAACTTATAATCTAGAGTTTAGAAAGTGATAAATTATGGGAAGTACGAAGTGTACTGTCAGAATACAGCTTTAAGGAGGCACTGTGAGACACTGTATTTTCCTGTTAAGATGCTACAGACTGAATCAAGAAAACCAGCTTCAAGCGTGTCTTGGCTTAAAATTTGATGAATACTGTGGTGTATGCTAGTTTTATAATTAATGAAATACTAGACAAAAAAAAAAATAAACCTGTCAAGAAAAGGAAACCAATAAAGCAATTGCTTACATGCAACTATAAATATTATTTTTTTTAAAGGGGAGAAAAGCAGCTCTTAAAATTTACTTTCTGGAATTGACCCTTTAGTGCAAAAAATTGAGTTGTTTGCTCCTGATCTCCATTTCAGAACCCTACGTTGTCGGCTCCCTGAAACTGTCTCTGGTCATCAGCCCTGGCCACCCTCAGGTGTGTGGGAAAGTTAGAAGAAGATTCAGACACACAGAATGCTAAAGGGACCTACCAGTCTTGAGGAGGGGATAAAGCTAGTTCAGAAAAAGAGGTATTACAGATTATGAACATTTAACCTGTTTTTAGTATTTAAAAAAAAAAACAAAAAACCTTTGTCTTACTTATTCTGCATTTGAAGAAGTCCTTTGGCCTATCTTGAATGAAGTGTCAATAAGTGAATCTCAGACAATTCCATTTCTGAAGAATATGCATTTCAAGAAGGGGAAAGCACCTTTTATTATCAAACGTCCTGAGCTCCAATCTAATGGTTGATTGGAGGTACTATAGGTCATTAATCATCTGTATATTGTTTAACAAAATTACCAGTAAGTGTCGTCTGCATGCCAAGCAGTCTCTGAGACACGTTGGATGCATCTGTTAACTTATATACAAAAACCTCTGTCCTTGGAGAGCTTGCCACCTGGTGAGGAACGACAAGCAATATAATTATAGGCAAGTAAATTATTTAGTATTTTTGAAGGTGAAGAGTGCTGGGGGAAAGTCATAACAAGATAAAAGGAATAAGGAGTGGGGCAATGGGAAATGATGCAGGTTGCAGTTTTAAACAGGATGGTCAGGTTAGGTCTCATTGAGAAAGTGAATGCTGAGACTTGAAGGAAGTAAGAGAGTTAGCCACATAAATAAATGGGGGAAGACAGTTCTAGAGAGAGCACTCAGAGCAAATAAGAGATAAGAGTGGTTTACATATTTTTAAATAGCTGAAAAATCAAAAGAAGAATATTTCATGACACATGGAAATTTTATGAAATTCAAATTCCAGTGTCCATAAATAAAGTGGTATTGGAACATGGCCATACCCATTTGCTCACTGGCTGCTTTGTAGCTCACTGGTGCTACAAGGGCAGAAATGAATAGTTGCAACAGAGACCATCTGGACCACAAAGACTAAATACAGGACTTCAGAAAAACGGTGGTGGCAATTTCACCATTATTACCAGGCCAACACAGTATCAAGCAAGCCAACAAATCAGAGATACAGGTTGTTCTTTGAAGGTTATTTTCACAAATTGCAACATTTTAAAAAGTCCTGACCCCTTTGTTTAAGTTATTTTTCCAAGGATAATAAATGTGCAACATTTTAAAAAGTCCTAGACCCCTTTGTTTAAGTTATTTTTCCAAGGATAATGAACAGAACGAGTTGGTAACACTTAAGAATATATTCAAAAGTTTCTATATCACAGAGAAAAACAAGCTTGATATTCTAATGAATGTTACCAATTTAACTCTCCATTAAATCAGATCTTTTTTTAACAAGCTGTAAATGCATACAGAAGCTACATCCTTGGAGCCTTCTGGAGAGAGAACATCTCTTTCATCTCTTTCTGAGACTATTTGTTAATTATGAAGACAACTCCTCTTCTTGTTCTTGTTCTTCTTGTTTTTCTTCTTCTTTTCTTCTTGTTCTTCTTTTAGGTCAGGCTCTGGAATTTCATGATTTAACATTAAAAGGAAAAAGCAGGCCAGTAGAGCTCAACATTAATGGTAAAAATGGAATAGGAATCCCCTTAGTCATGCCAGAAGCATGAAGCACTCACCTTCCATACTTGATACTGCAGGGGGAAAACTTGCCTGACATTGAAAACAACACAGAGAAAACAGACCAAAAATGTCTAAACCTAGCTGCTCAGATAAGTGAACCAATATATTCCTTTTGGTGCTTGAGCCAAGTTGGGTTGGGGTTCTCCGAACATGAGGACTGATTCCAAAGAAGTTAAAGAAAATGATCCGCAGAGATGGTGGCACTCAACATGGCTGGGAAGGAAATGATGGTTTCAAGGTGACCTCAGGAATATCACACATCAGAGATTTGAAGAACGGTGGATGCAGACATAAAAACAGGAGCACTGATACAAGGAACCAGATGGAGAAGCTGAAGAATCAAGTTCAGCACCTGTTGAATTTGAGATGATGGTAGATGTAGTGTAGCACATGAAGGAAACTAGAATATGTCACCCCAAAATATGCCTCTTTGACATAAAAATTATTTTCAGCTGAAGGCAATTAAGAAACAAACCCAGAAAAAAAACTCCCTTTTTGCCTTAGGGCAGGAGGCAAATACTCATTTTACTAGAGACAATGTCTTATCAGATCAGAGATTTAATAGAGGAATCTGCAAGCAAAACTTACTTTGTTAGTTTCCTCCCATATATTTACATTCCCATAGTTTGTGGCCCCTGGAAGATGAAAACTGCTTTGTCCTGTATGATTCCACCTATATGAGGTACCTAGAGTAGTCAAACTCACAGGAGCTGGAGTGAGGGGAGAACGAGGTGGTATTGTTTATAGGGTACACAGTTTCTGTGTTGCCAGATGAAGAGTTCTGGAAATGGATGGTGGTGACGGCTGTGTAACAGTGTGAAGGTACCTAATACCATAAACTGTGTACTTAAAAAATGGTTAAGATGTTAAATTTTATGTTATGTGTATTTTACCACAGTAAGAAATTAAAAAACAAAACACCTGCTTTGTCCTGTCATTCTCTACACATGTATTGTTCTTTGTTCTTTAAACATAAGCTGTTCTTCTGTATAAACTGGAACTCTAGGCCTCCACTTTGTGTCTCCCATGTGATGCGTTCTGCATGCATTAATAAACTGTTTTTCTTTTGTCATTCTTTTTCTTACAGGGACCTCAGCCAAGAACTCAGGGGTATAGGGAAACTTATATGTCCTCTTCTACACCTGTAAACACTCCTGAGATTTAGGAATGAGCTTGAGTGACTGGTTCAGGCAAGAGATGCCAACTGAGGGGTCATCAGCCTAAAGCTGTAGTTACATGTAGAATGAGCTCCCTGAGAAACCATGGAGAGAGCTCACCTTTATGGAGTTTATGGCCAAATAGGGAGACAGAAAACAGCAGCAACAAGGCAAAGGGGGTAGAGAAGAACAGAAAGGACCTACTTTAGACAGGGTGGTCAAAGGAGGCCTCTTAGAGGAGGTTACATTCAGAGTGAGTCGTAAATGAAGACCAGACGCGAAAGAGGCAGAGAAACTAGCATAAGTAGAGAGGGTTTTTTTGGCAGAAAGTGTGTGATAGGGTGGAACTGAAGGTAGACCAGGGTGGTAGGAGGGCCATGGGTGAGATGCGTGGGCAGGTACACATTAAATGAGGAAGTGATGGTAGAAGGGTGGGTGACAAAGATTCTCTCCAAAACCAAACTCTAGCCAGGCCCCTCTGAGCCCTCTTCTCAACTAGGTCTCCATCTTGGTCTCTAAGGGCTTGAACAGCCACTAACCTGGTTTTAAGCCTGCATCCCTAAGATAACTCTAGCCCCCTTGAAAGTGTCTGCCTGAGAAAACTCAAGGCTGTCAAAAAAAATTGTTTGTCCAAGCCATCACTTGAGAATAGGGCCTGTCTCTTGTCTCTTGTCTCTAAGGGAAGACAGAATCCTAACTTTGAGAGTTGCTAGCCCACAGACACAGCTGGCCTACTCTCGTTTATACTGACTAGCCCTTTGTAACTTTTCACTTCCCTAACTGTACTAAGCCCTTGCTTGCCCCCTCTCCCTACGTTTGCCCTTAAAAAGATCCATTCACTTCTACAAATCCAGGTTGAGTTCAGCTCACAATGGACTCTTTTTTCTATTGCAATAGTTATTACTGATTAAAATCTCTTCTTCCCACTTTACTGCCCAGCTTTGTTTATCTTTGACACAGGTCAGCAGGGCCTTAAAGATCATGGCAAAAAGTCTGGGTTTTATTCTATGTGCAGCAAAAAGCTACTGAAGGTTTTAAATGGGCTGACAAGCAGTGATGGGATTTCAGATCCTTCTGGCTACTGTGTGAAGAACAGAATGTAGCTGGTAAAGAGGAAGCGGGGAGGCCAGTAGGGAGGTTGCTGCAGTGGTCTGGTGAGTGACTGTGGACACTATCTAGAATATTGTAATGTATATGAGAGGGGTTAGCTGTTGTGAATTACCTTTTAGTCTCTTTCAGCCACTGCTGTGGGTGATGGAGAGTCACACCTAAGCCCTATTCACCTTCCTATTTTCCATTTATTACTCAGCATTGCTGGAAGAGCTTGATAACCATTTGGGTAATTTTTTAGTAATAGAAAACTGAATTCTAAGGCTGAGAGAAGGAACCCATTATTCTTTTTAAAGATTTTATTTATTTTTAAAGGGAGAAAGGAGTGAGAGAGAGAGAGGGAAACATTCATGTGCAGTTTTCGCTGGTGTGCCCCCCTCTGGGGACCTGGCCTGCAACCCAGGCATCAAACCCATGACCCTCTGGTTCGCAGGCCGGCACTCAATCCACTGAGCTACACCAGTCAGGGCAGGGGCCCATTACAAGAAAGGGAGAAATATAGCTGCTATCAGTCAGAGCACGTATTTCCCAGCTCTCCCATTGTGACTCCTAATTCCAGTAGATTTTCACATTTTCCAGTGAGATGCTGGCATCCATTCCTCTCCTAGGCTCAGGAAAACATGATGGTTTCCTTATATGCTTTTTTCTTTTATGAAGCTCCCTAAAAAACATTATAATGTCCTGACCAGTGTGGCTGGGCATCTTCCTTCAAAATGAAAGGTTGAGGGTTCAATTCCTGGTCAGGGCACATGCCTGAATTGCCATTTTGATCCCTTGGTGGGGACGCATACAAGAGGCAACCAATCAATATTTCTCTTGCACACTGATGTTTCTCTCCCTCTCTCCCTCCTTTCCCTACAAATATGTAAATAAAATCTTTTTAAAAAACTTTGTAAATATGCTACTGCATTGGGATTTAATAATAAAGAGGAAAAACATCTGCTCTTTATACTCATTAACACTCCAACACTTTGTTTCTCTTTATTTTTCATGTTTGCTGGGCTATTTTTACTTTAGCTTTGGCAAATGGGAACAGCAGCTGCCTCCTGGGGATCTGGTGTTTAGTCGCTAAGATTCAGTGCTGGGCACTCGTGTTACAAACGCCCAGGACCAGCAGCCTCTCCCATCCTTCCCTTTCCAGCTGTAATCACGCCGTCTCCCTGATGGCATTGCTGGAGCCTGAGGCCTGACCTCATTGGTCCCCCTACAAACTGTGTAGGAATAAATCACTTAGACTGTTAATGAACATCTGAGTTATTTCCCCAGTGAGTCCAACATTCTAGCGGCTTTAGCCTTCAGAGCTCAGTGGAGTGTGGGTTTCTAAAACTGCTGCAGTTTTCATACTCCTTTCTCACAGGCAGAAAACAATTGGAATCTGATTTTCAAAAACAAAGTCTAGATCTGCTCCTGATAATGGGCCTGTGTGATAGCATCCCTGGGAAATAAAGCAGGCCCCCGCCTGCATATCCAAGCAATGCCGGAGAAAGTGATACATTGTACAACAGCTCACAAATGGGAACCTAATTTCTGCTTTGAACCTCCCTTGTGCACATGGGAGAAGCTAAATCACAGTCAGTTTATAATATGACGGGTCAATTTTGATTTCTTTTTCTAGGGCCTGCACCTAAATTTGGGTGGCAGGTGTCCTCATGCACTGCCACTGGAATCCCCCGGGACATTCGCATTCTGTTCATTCTGGTTGTTGGGATACAAGTCACTGCTGTGCCCTCCTCGTGCCCACTGCCAGGTCTCCAGGTTCCCTCTGCTGTGCTGCCCTCAGTTCGGGGAACATCTCGGTATCCCTGCACCATCCAAGTGAGCCCCCAAGTGCCAGGGGCTCCATTTTCATGGCCTCTGGGACACCTGGGACCGCGTCATCTATCCTCCACTGCAGCCTGTGAAACTGAGAAACTCAGCCACATCTGCCTGCATCAAAGGCTGCGAACTGCTGGCCCACATGTGGCTCTCAGATGTGTATTGTTTGATCCATACTAATTAGTTAAAAATATTAAAACTTAGAGCCAACATATAAATCATAAGAATTCAAATATTTCAGATCCTCCTCTCAGCCTTTCCCATCTCCTTGCTTTCTCTGAGCCTACAAATAGGCTATATCACCTTTAAAAAATCCCCCACAGTATGCTTCAACCTGTCACTTTAAGTTTACTTTTCCCAGTTTGCTTCACATTCTACACTGTATGAAGCTTGAGACCTGACATCTCCTAAACCCCAGTGATCCTCAAACTATTAGCGATGAAGGACTAATTTCAAAATTTCCAATCTATTACAGACCAATACTTGTATAAAATACAATAAACACTGTAACACCAGAAAAATGAAAGAAAAAAGATACACAGGAATGCAAGCTCAATTTTATTATTCTTAGTTTGAACAGAAAAAAAATTACTCCATCAATTTTCTGTATGTTTTTAAAATACTCTCAGTTTCTGTACTTCACTCCTTGTGAATCAGTAACAATCGTACATGACCCAAAGCCAGCAGAAGAAAGGAAACAAAAATCAGAGCAGAATTGAATGCAACAGAGAACACAAAGATGATAGAAAAAAAATTAATATAATAAAGAGCTGGTTTTTTGAAAAAAATGATAAAATGGACAAATCCCTGGCTAAACTCACTAAGAAAAAAAGAGAAAAGACATAAACAAAATCGGAAATGAAAGAGAAGTTACGACATCACATTGTACAAAGGACCATACTAGAACACTCTGAAAGACTATAAGCCACAAAATTCAATAGCCTGGAAGAAATGGATAAGCTCCTAGGAATATATAACCTTCCTAGATTGAATCATGAAGAACCGGAAAATCTAAACAGACAAATCAACAGTGAGGAAATGGAAACAACCATCAAAAAACCTCCCCAAAAATAAAAGCCCAGATGGCTTCACTAGTGAATTCTATCAAACATTGAAAGATCTGATACCAATCTGTTTCAAACTCTTCCAAAAAACTGAAGAAGAAGCAATACTTCCTAACACATTTTATGAGGCCAACATAACTCCAGATATTAAAACCTGGCAAAGCTAACACACAAAAAGAAAACTACAGACCAATATCTCAGATGAATACGGATGCAAAATACTAGCAAACTGAATATAACAATACAGTAAAAAATAATACATCACGAATACAATTGTAAGCATGACCTGAAACAATTCCCAGATTTCTCCGCTTCGGTACCTCTGCTCCTGCTGTCCCTCCGTCAGGAGTGCCGTGCCCACTACTGTCCACCCTTCCTGTGTTCCCTCCCCCTCATCATGCTCAACTTCCAAAGACCTCCTGTTCCTTCAAGGCCCTTTCAAATGCCACCTTCACTGGGAGGCGTCTTTCTTGAGATGTGAGCCCCCGTGGAGCCCAGACTTACTGTCATGCTCTCGGCACTGTCCTGCGGTCATTGCGTGCGTGCGTCAGCCTGTCCCCACCTGATACTACACTTCCTGAGCTCAAGGACTTGCCTGTGGTGCTAACACAGAGCCCTGGACGCAGTAAGCTTACATACACATACAATACTTCTATTTTAAAAAAAGCAAGGATGCCACTGGCTTAGGAACGGAGTGTTAGTGGTAGAGGTGGAAACAAAACTCAGGGCTTTGGCTCTTGGCTGCATTCTCATAAATTATTACAAATTTAGGTCTAAAAGTGAGATAAGTCAGACAGAGAAAGACAAATAGTGCGTGACACCACTTACAAGTAGACTCTAAAAAAGCCAAACTCATAGAAACAGAGAGTAGGATAGTGGTTACCAGGGGCCGGTGGGGGGCAGGTAGGAGACCTGGGGAGATGCTGTTTAAGAGTTCAAACTCACAACGAAGACATATTAAGTTCTAGAGATCTAATGAAGAGTATAACGATTATAGCCAATAATACCGTATTGTAAACTTCAAAGGTGCTAAGAGACTAGATCTTAATTGTTTTCACCACAAAAAGGAATAATTATGTGACATGATTGAGGTGTTAGCTAATCCTATTGCAATATATAAATGCATCAAACCAATACATGTTTTATGCCATCAACTTACACAATGTTACATGGCAATTATATCTCAATGAAAAAAGCAAAACCAAAAAGGAAAATAATTTGAGCTCTAAATTAAAGAGAACCACTGAAAAATCTGATTCACAAAAGAATACCACAGCTCTATTTGTTGTTGCCAAATATAGTTTGACAGTCTGAATATCCTACCTGAATTTGAGTGAGTGCTCAGGCATGTGGAAGAACCACATGAAAAAAGTGCTGGAATTAGCATCCGTATGTTTGTTCTCTGACCTTGGTACACTGCCATGCAAGGCTTGGTAATTCCGTGTTCTCTTTCTGGCTTAACAAAGGGGATGGGAGAGGGGCTCCAGAAAATCAGGAACTCTAAACGGGGCCTAATGAAGGGGCTGCTAGAGGGTGCTCATCGGCCCGAGGGAACTGTTTTGGAAAAAGAAGGGCCGGGACACTGAAGCAACCTGCCAGCTTGAAAGGGACATTGAGGACGTATAAAACCTGGACTCCACATTCAGGGTCTCCTGGAAGTTCAAGAAGGTCAAACCATTTCCAGTTTTTGATGTTGCAGGTTTATTTTTTTTTAAATCAAGCAACACCAAGCCTTGTAAAACTTGTGGTATGAATTAAATGTTTAATATATACCAAATGAACACTTTTCTCACAGTCATGCCCACACAGCTGCATATGTAGCCTCACTTGAAAATTAATATAAAAGTCTGTATGTAAGGCTGTTTGGGATTCAGCCAAGATATGGGGGTTTGGGTGGGAGGTAGGAAATCCCACAACTGGTAGTTTATGGCTGATGTTTCTTCCTTTTTGCCCCAAAGATCTCGGACGTTTGCCTCCTAGTCTATTTTGGGAACAATTTGCAGTCACATTCCCTTTGCCATCATACATTCCTGGACAATGGCACTCATTCCCATGGTTTTAATTGTCCTGTGGATGCTGATTACGGACTTCTCCCTTTGACGTCTGTCTCACTGCTAGAAGATAAGATGCTTGACTGTAGGGGCCATTTCTACCTCGTTCACTGCTCTACCCCAGGGCCCAGTGTATGGTGCCTGGCATATTGTAGTCTCTAAACAAACGTGTGTCAACCAACTGAATATATGAATCACGTCTCTGCTCTGCTCAAAACCCTTCAAGCTGGAATTCTTCAAGATAAAGTCCTATCCGTCAGCATGATGTCTGAGGCCATCCATATCTGAAGCCTGTCCACATTCCTTCCCATTCTCATTTCATCAGTTCTGCATAGTACAGTGGATAAGACCTGGATTCAGATGGCTCAGGTTCAAATCCCAGGTCTGCCACTTACTAGCTGCAGATCCTTGGAGAAGTTACTAAAGCTTTCTGTGCCTTCAGTTTCTCGATCTGGTAGATGAGAATAATAATAGTACTTGCCTAGTAGGCTTGTAAAGATTAAAATTAAACTTATATATGCATTAATATATATTATGCATGTTATACACATGTTATATTTACACGTGCATGTAAATGTATGTGTACATATAACTATGTGATCAGCACATATCACATGTACATGTATGGCACACATGTATATTAATTCACATGTACATGAATGCATATACATGAATATATAAAGAATTTACATGTGTATATAGGGTGTTTATAATGCCGGGCACATAGTATACACTGTATTATTTTCTTTTTCAAAAAAGATTTTATTTATTTTATTTTTAGAGAGAGTGGAAAGGAGGGAGAAAGAGAGGGAGAGAAACAGCAGTGTGTGGTTGCCTCTCATGCACCCCTCACACCCGCTACCCAAGCATGTGCCCTGACTGGGAATCAAACCGGTGACCCTTTGGTTTGCAGGCTGGCACCCATCCACTGAGCCACACCAGCCAGGGCTGTATTATTCTCTTATGCTCCCTCTCACACTTGGTGCTTGAGCCTCCATGAGCGAACATTGGTTTCTGCAGTGCTCCATGACCTCTCCTCTCTCAGTCTAGAAGAGCCTCATGTCCTCCCTTCACTTGGCTAAGGCTTCCTGGCCTTCAGGACTCAGGTCATCACCTTGGGGTGCCACGAACCACCCTCTCTCCGGTTGGTGGTATTAGGTGTGCCTCCTCATGTGCAGTGCCCCTCAGGGCACCGCTGCTTCATGTAGTTGTTTTTTATCTGTCCACACCCCTAGACTGTGAGCTCCTTGTATCTTACTGCTTTGTATCCTAAGTGTCTAGAACAGCATCCCACCACGGAGTAGTGCTCCGGAAATATTTGTCAAATAAACGCAACAAAAAAATCTAAAGGCAGGGCTTGTATATACATAGGTATGGGTGGGCCAATGACCCCTGTGGGGGGCCTGGGCCACCTGCGGGAGAGGAAAGAGGGCCCATGTGGGGCCCCGGTACAATGGGAGAGGCCCCTCTACTGCTCGTGGGAGTGGTGGAAAGGGCCAGAGTGAACAGGTTAGAGGAACATGTCCAACTTTCCACGGGAGTGTCCTGGGCACATTTTGCTGTTCTTGTCTCTGCAATGCGATACATTCTAGTCATAGCTTTGCTCTTAATTTGACTGTGATCTTGATCTCTTAACTTCAGTTTCCTCATCTATAAAACAGGACTCAATTAACTGCCCTAACTAGGACATTTCTCAGTATTCACCTCTACGGAACAGCTGACTGCTGGGCTGTGTCCGTTCTGGCTGGGCTGAGCCGGTCCATGCCCTTTGTGCTGTTAATTCTGAACGTCTACTCTGACTCCTAACTACAGAGTAAGTATAAATGTCAGGGTGCTTCCTTTTTATGCTCATATTTACTATTGGTTATTTGTATATCACTTTCTGATGTTCCTATATTTGCATTTTATCTAATACTACTTTTAAAAAATATTTTTATTTATAACCACTCATAACCACTTTAGCCTTGGCCTAACCAAGAATGTTTTTAAAAATCATGAATTCGATAGGCAAGTGGTACTCTTAAACACATATGCAAATATATATGTAATCGTTACAAAGAATTATATTCATCTCTGTTCAGTCACCTTGGGGATCTCATAGACCAGTCATTCACAAATCATGATCCCTGGACCAGCAGCCCCAGCATCACCCGGGAACTTGTAGAAATGAACTTTCTCTCGCTCCACCCCAGACTCATTGAAACTAAGACTCTGACGGTGAGGTGAGCAGCCTGTGTTTTAACAAGCACTCCAGGAGATGTGTTCAAGACTGAACACAGCTGTTAGAGAACGTCGGGGGCTCCCAAGAGCTGACCTCTGGTACACAGAAGAGTTCCCAACTCAGACCCTTCCCTGAACCTTGGCTAAGCCCCGTCTCCCTTCAGGATGTTTCACTTGTTCAACCACAGAGACCCGAGCACCAGTGCAGGCGCACCTGCTTTCCCTGAATCTCACACAGCTGGACCTCCACAGAGGCAGCCTTCGTTTGGAACAATTTCCTTCCTGCTTCTATTGTTCCCCAACCTTTCAGGCACTGAGTTGATTAAATTCAGAGGAAGAAATAGGTCAAATCTTTTGTTCCATGAAAGCTAATTACCTTCTCTATCCTCATGGCTCTGTCCTGTGAGGTGGGGGACTTCTTTCCCTCCATTTTTCTGAGCGTAGTCCCCTATTGTCCATTGGGCAGGTGGCATGAGGCCCCAGATACCCACACATGCTATCAGATGCTGTCTGGTCCTCTGACAAGAACCTCTGTCCCTGCAGAAAGAAGCACAGGAACTTGTAAGGCTCCCGCTTTGCTCAGCCATTGATACTGCAGCATAAGTATCACTGTTTCCTTCAGGGTGTTCCTTCGTCTTTGTTCTTCCCTCTCCCATGTGCTGATTTCAGCTATAGACACAAGTCGTTTTATTGCATTTTGCATTATTGCACTTCGCATTATTGCACTTCACAGATGTTGAGTGTTTTACAAATTGAAGGCAAAACCCCCCCACCAGCAAAAGGATTACTATTTGCCTTATTGGGGTGGGGTGTGGAACCAAATCCACAATATCTCAGAAGTATGCCTGCATTTCATGGCTTCAGCTGTCTACCTACCAGTGAAGCTTAAACCCAACTGCTCAATCCCCATCTCCTCAATCCCCATCTCTCTCTCTTTTTTTAAAGATTTTATTTATATTTATTTTTAGACAGAAGGGAAGGGATGGAGAATGAGAGAGAGAGAAACATCAATGTGTTGTTGCCTCTCACGTGGTCCCCACTGGGCACGTGGCCTGCAACCCAGGTATGTGCACTGACTGGGAATTGAACCGGCGACGCTTTGGTTCACAGCCCATGTTCAATCCACTGAGCCACACCAGCCAGGGCTCAATCCCCATCTCTTTGAGAAGCTCTAATGTTGCAGTTCCTGGGCTATCCTTATCCTCTGTAATTCACAGCCAATGCATCCAGATTAAACATATCACCTTTGAGAAGAGGAACAAAACACTTTTCCTCTACCTTTCTAAATTCTCAACTGCCCCCCCACCCTGTTACAAAAGACAGATTGATTAACAGGAGAAAAGCAAATAGAATTTTATTAACATGTATTGTTCATGCATAAATGGGAGACACCCAGGGAAAAATCAGTAATTCTCCAAAAGGAATCTTAGAATTCAGGCTGAAATACCATTTTTAGCTTAAAAAAAAAAAAAAAACGGTGGCCCCGGCCAGTGTCGCTCAGCTGGTTGGAGTATCACCCATATAACAAAAGGTTCGATTCGCCTGTCAGGGCACAAATCTAGGTTACAGGCTTGGTCCCCTGTCTGGGCATGTGTTGGAGGCAAGCAATCGATGTTTCCATCTCACGATGATGTTTCTCTTTCTCTCTCTCTCTCCTTCCTCCTCTTCCCCTTCCCCCTCTCTAAAAATCAACAGACAGACCCTTGAGTGAGGATTTTTAAAAAAGGGTGTGGGAAATACTAGTCTTGGGAGGATGACCATGAAAAGGTCAGCAAAGAGTCAGGTTTGTTATGCAGATTTAATTCCATGCCTTAAATTAAGAGTCTCTAGTGATTTAGTTGTCCTTCATACCCTGGTACAGAGAGGAGGCACCCTTGCAATGAAGCTTTCCTTTATAAATGTACATTTCCCTTACGAAAGGGGTAACTTCTGTTCTATTTTCATAGCTTCTTCTGTGTCTGCTGTTTCTCAAAATAAAGCCCGTGCAAAAAGGAGCATACTTTGGGGTGGCATACTTCCACAATAAATTGGCTTGTTCTCTTGTATATCCAGTCTCGGCTAATTAAACCAATGTCTTTTGTATCATCCAAGCCAGTAAACCTTCTCACATCCTCATCCCCAGCTTCACTGAGTCACCAAGGCACAGCAATTCTACCTCTTCATCGTGAATCTTTCCCCCTCTCCATTCTCCAAGCCAGTGTCTCAGGGAAGGCCCTCGGTCTATTGTAACAGTAGCTTCCCAGCTGGTTAGCCTTTTTTTGCACCCACCCACCCAACATTCTGCAGTGGGAGTAGAATTCTAGATAACAAATCAAATCATTAGCACATTTAGCACTCTGCTGCTAAAACTTTTTCAGGGACTCCTTATAACCTCCTGGATAAAGTTCAGCACCTTCGCTAACAAGGCCCTTGAGCACCTGGCCCCAAATGCCATTTCCTATGTTGTTCCCAAAACACACTGGACTCCAGCCTCACAGAACCACTTCCTATCCCCAGAACACGCCGGGGAGGTTTTGGGCCTCCTTTCGCAGTTTGGTGAGTTCCTGTCATGCCTTGAATCCCAGCTCTAACATTAATGCTGGGCAAGTTTCCCTGACTTCTCCGCTGGGCACTGTTCTCCATGCACCTTCAGTAGCTCTAAAATGAGGGCCTAGCTCCAGCTGGTGTGTAGCTCAGTGGATTGAGCACGGGCTCAATCCAGTGTGAACCAAAGGGTCAACAGTTCAAATTCCCAGTTGGGGCACATGCCTGGGTTGAGGGCCAGGCCCTCGGTTAAGGGTGTTTGAGAGGCAACCACACATTGATGTTTCTCTCCCTCTCTTTCTCCCTCCCTTCCCCTTTCTAAAAATAAATAAATAAAATCTTAAAAAATAAAATAAAATGAAGGCCTCCACAAGGGGGCAGGTGGGGGCTGGTCACTCATTCCCTTCGGTCCCCTCAGGGCCCAATGCAGATACTCCTGTCAAATGAGCACTGTAGCAGGCTACAAAGTTCAGCCCTTTTTCTGTTAGGTGTAGGGGAGGAAAAAACTTTTCTGGACCCTCTTGAGGTCCCTACCTAGGTCTGAAAATTAAACTAATAAAGACAGACTAAGAGGAGAAAGGCATACACACTTTACAGAATTTTTACATGTACATGGGCCTCTTCGCAGGAGAAGGCAGACTCAAAGAAGTCACCAGAGCAGGAAGCTTCTGCAGGCATACTTCAGAGAAACTGTGGGTTTGGTTCCAGACCACTGTCATCAAGCAAGCATTGCCACAAAGGGAGTCATAATCTTCTTGCCTTCAATTTGTAAAAAATGCAACACTTTGTGAAGCGCAATAAAGCAAGGCGCAATAAAACGCATTATGCCTATTTACCTTTAGACAAAGAAACAAATTTGTGAAGAATTGACAGGACAACAGGGTCTGGGGTAGGCTGCTCCAACTAGTGTAGGCGGTCCTCCTTTTCCTAAACTAGGAAGACAAAGGTCAGTTTAACAAGGTTTGTTTGCAGAATCCTCTGGTGCCCTCTCTTGGCCAGTGAGTCTGTCTCCAGTAAAAGGAGAATTTATTTACTGACTCTAAGCAGAAAAGGGGGAGCTTTTACTGCATTTATTGCTGCTTCTTTTTGTTCTTAAAAAAAATTTTTTTTAAGATTTTATTTATTTATTTTTAGAAAGAGGGGAAGGGAAGGAGAAAGAGAGGGAGAGAAACATCAATGTGTGGTTGCCCCTTGTGCAGCCCCCACTGGGGACCTGACCTGCAACCCAGGCATATGCCCTGACTGGGAACCAAACTGGAGACTCTTTAGTTTGCAGGCCTGTGCTCAATCCACTGAGCTACACCAGCCAGGGCTATTTATTGCTTCTTAATTGCCTTCAGCTCAAAATAATTTTCACATCAAAGAGGCATAAAAATTCGGGATGACATATTCTGGTTTCCTTCACAGGCTACCCTATAGCCACAGAATCCCCACATCCAAACATTCACCCCTAACAAATCTGGAAGCCCAGAAAAGGCCCCACGTTGTCTGCAGTCACCAGGGCACTGGCTCTGCCTGCGTCCCATCCACACTGAGCCCCTTAGACCGCAAAAACCGTTCTTAAGAAGCGGAGAACCAAAACCATCTATCTCCTAACTTCCACAGTTTACTGCCTGCGTTAACATATCCACACTATTCCATCATCCTCATTGGCATGGCTTTACTAGTTCAGAGACATTTACCCCAGAAAAGCGAATTTGCAAATCTTTGTTCCATTGTAGAAATCTCTGGAAAGTCTCATCAGATTATCAGATGACAGTTTACATCCCTAGACTCACCTTATTTGTGTCCACCAATCCTAAATGGCTATGCCATAATCCCTACCCAATCCTAATCCCTCTCCAAACATTAAAAGATCTGGTCTAAACCAGACTTCCAAGTCTTGGTAAATCAGACCTTGCCCTCCCTTATCGGGACTCTCAGACTTCCTTACGGTGGGAGGCAATAAACTCAGCTTTGCCTGATTGACAGGTTGTTTGGGAAGCCAGCCTTCAACGAGGCTTTGTGATCCCCCACCTGTCCCGCCCAGCTAGGGGGACTGTCCGTTTGCATTCACATGGAGTTCTGTTCTCTTACCAGGTACAGACAATGAAGAAGTTCTGTATTCAGACGCCAATACTAGTGTATTGTGAAAGACTTGACCAGGCACGGAGATAATACTTGTCTCTATGTCAAAACTGGCTTTCCGCGTCTTCCTGGCAGCCAGGCCCACCTGCAGACGGAAAGGCGCTGATGTAGTGCCTTCTGAGAACTGACCCGCAGAGGGTGCTCTTGAGAAGGAAGAATTATTTGGAAGCTTCTTTTCAGGGACTGGAAAATTCCCACACAGGAGGCACCACTTAATTTTAATCATTGTAATTAAAGGTAAAGGCAAGCGGAGCTTCCACAGGACACAAACCAGAGCAGCCACGGAGTGATAGAGGTGCCAACAGGGGGAAACCCGGGGAAGAACTTCCCCCAAGCGGTGCTCGGACGAGGATTTAAAACCTCTTGTGAGGTTTTGCCTTCGTACCGAGACTCCTGCAATAACAGAATTTCCCCTGAGTAATTCTGAAACCTGACACATTAAGGTCATATCATGCTGAAATCCTTCAGAACTACTTATTCTGGGGTTCCTGAGAAATTATTCTTAACATTCATGCAGAAAGTCCCTTTCAGCCAGTGGCTGGCAATTATTTTCAGGTAATAATGGATATTTTCCCTTTTGCAAGCCATACAGTTTGTGATGCAACTTCTCACATCTGCCTTTGTAGCTTGAAATCAGGCTCAGGAAATACAAAACTGACAAGCACGGTTGCATCCGAGTGAAACTTCATTTACGGACCCTGAAATTTGAATTTCATATAATTTTCACAGGTCACAAAGTACATTTGTCTATTGATTTTTTCAACCATTTAAAAATGTAAAAATCATTTTTAGCTTGTAGGCTATACAAAACCATTTGGATTCAGCCGATGGCCTGCGTTTGCCAACTCCAGCTCAAGGAAGATGAAGGAACCATTGAGGTTTCTCCTATGTCTATGTTTGAGCAGAGAGCTGTTGAAAATTTTGGACTGAGTTCAGGGGTTAATAAAAACTCAAGATTCTCAAGGGTAAACATAATTAATGCTCTTTCTTGTGTGACCACTGACTGCAAAATGCTATGTTACCAGAGAATCCCTGCTGGATCAGCACTGAACAAGGGGAGAGAGTGAAAGTGGAACCAGTTACATCAGGGTTTGAACCCAAACAGAGCCTTACTGATTGAGATCTTGGGCATGTATGTGACTTAGCTTCTTCAGCTTCTCTTTCCTCGCCTGTAAAATGAGAACGGGGCTTCAGGGGAGATGCCAACAACCTGAAACACAGTAGGCACTAAATAGATGGTAGTTTTTATTGCCCAGAAGATGGAGATGAACCCTAAGAAATACCTCATGTATGTATGAGAAACAAGGTACACTCCAACCCTGTTATATGGTATCTTAGTCCATTTGGACTTCTATAACACAGTAGCATAAACTGGGTGAATTATAAATAGCAGGAACTCATTTCTCACAGTTCTGGAGGCTGGGAAGTCCAAGATCAAAATGCCAGCAGACTTGGTGTCTGGTGAGGGCCTGCTTCCTGGTCTGTAAATGGCTGTCTTTTTGCTGCATCCTTACATGGTGGAAGGGATGAAAGATCTCCCTGGGGTTTCTTTTATAAGGACTCTAATCCCATTCATGAGGGCCCCACCCTCAAGATCTAATCCCCTCCCAAAGGCTCACCCCTAAATGTCATCACATTTGGGGTTAGGATTTTGACCCATGACTGTCGGGGGGACACTAACATTCTGTCTATAGCACATAGTAGGGATGGGTTGTAAGATCCTTGAAAGCAGGGTACCCACCAAGTTCCTGTTTTCTGACTCACTTAGCTTAGCTTGGTACCTGTCACCTTTGGGGGTCTCAACTGCAGAGAAAAGCCTGTGCTTTGAGGGGAAGCTATGCATTGCTCAGAGCACATTCTACCCGATTCTGAATCCCTGGGGTTCTGCACCTTCCTTGCCTTCGAGCAATTTTGTAACTCTGTGAGTTGCAGATGACTGATCATAGGGCGAAATACTTCTTGCTTTAGTCATGCAACTAGTTCTGTCTAGTGGAGATTCCCTGACTTCCCTGGCTTTCTGAAAAAAGCCAGTTTTGCATCCAGTTGCAAATTCATTCCACTATTCCCGATTTTAAAATGTGTCTCCTTTTTGACTTTTGCTTTGAACCAGTTGTAGCATCACCTGGTTTCCTTATTAATAGTGAGTTAAATAAAATCTCTGCATGCATTCACTTTACACCTGCATGAGAGTCAAGATTTTACTTCTGTGGAAAATTCTCTCTTAACATGCTATTTAATTGCGAAATTGAATTCAAGAATGTTTTCTTAGAAAACATCTGAACAACACCATAGGGCGCAACCTGAAACACTTCTGTCTTGCCTACTTGACTGTCCTTCTCTCACCATGGATTTCCTATTCATGACTTCGTCACCAAACAGCTGTAAGATTTTAATGACACATTTTCCCATCTGTAAAACAGGGGGTGGAACTGGAAAACGGTTTATAAGGCAGCAGTTCTCAACCTTTCTGGTTTAAGGGCCCTTTTCCTCTTTTAAAATGATTGAAAATCCCCTAGAATTATTAAGATTTTGGTTTATGTGGGACATATCTATTGCTATTTATCATATTAGAAATTAAAGCTAAGATTTTTTAAAAATAAGCATTTTTAAATTCACTGAAAATAACTACAACAAAGCCATTACATGTTAACATCACTAACATATTTTTTTTAAAAGATTTTATTTATTTATTTTAGAGAGAGGGAAAGGGAGGTAGACAGAGAGGGAGAGAAACAGCAATGTGCGGTTGCCTCTCACATGGCCCTCACTGGGGACCCGGCCCGCAACCCAGGCATGTGTCCTGACAGGGAATTGAACTGGGACCGTCTGGTTCCCAGCCCGCGCTCCATCCACTGAGCTACACCAGCCAGGGCATCACTGACATTTTTACGAAATATAACTATATTTTCTCAAACAGAAAATATAGTGAGAAGCATGGCATTCTTTTAGATGTTTGCAAATCTTTTTCATGACCGACTTAATAGAAGACTGCTGGATTCTCAAATGTGCTTTTGCATTCAATCTGTTGTGACATCAATGTCATTTAACCTCTGAAAAGCTCCACTGTATACTCATAAGAGAATAAGAGTACAAAAGGCAAATTACATGCCTAGGATTATTATAAAAATAAGGATGTCAGGGACCCTCTCAGTTCCTGAGACACTCTTTGAGAACTGCTGTTATAAAGTAAACCAAGATAAGCTGCAGGGGGGAGTAGTGATTTCTGACTGATGGTGGGGAGTGATAGCTTTTTTCCGCAAGCATGGAGGAACGTTGAGCTTTTCCTTCTCAGTGTGGTATGCAAGCGCAGCAGTATCTGTTGATCTGAGCCGGGATTCTGTGAGACAGGCTGGGGCGGGATATTGCATAGTGCAGGGCAGGAAATGGGGTGGGGTGAAGGGAGGAAATGAACACCATTCTTATCTGCTCCCAGAGACCTTGAAGCTGCACTAGCAGGGGCCTTTGTCCTGATCCTTTCCTCCAGTGAAGCCCCTGGAGCCTCCATTGCCTCTCAGACCCTGTTTCTAAGCCTTGGAGGGTCCCTGGGCTCTGAGATGACAGGGAAGCAATTGTTAGAACAGTAGCTGGAAAGGGCAGAAACGTTCCCCTCCTGGTGTCCTGAAGGGAAGTGAACGTTCTAGACCATCCCTGTTAAATCTCCTTTCTTCATTGTTCTTGTACAGGCTCCTTGATCCCAGGCGACATTTTCTGTGCACGGTGAACACTTTCTAGTACCAGGTAACCACAGTGAATAGAAGATAAGTATTGACAAGAAAGCGTTCACTGATTTATTCACTCCAGAGAAGCAATTCAGAGGTTTGAAGATTTTACAGGCAATCTGCTTATTCTATAAATAAGAACAGCTTCAGAACTTTTCTCAAAATCTCTCTCTTCTGTACTTGTATTCCTGTAAACTGTAAGATATAGTTAAGAGTTAAATCTTTGGAATCAAGACAGAGGTAGGGTATGTATTCTTGATTTCCCACTTAGTAGCAGTAGGAACTTGGGGAAAGACCAATTTAAATCGCAATTTTTTTTGTCTGTAAAATGGGTTGAATTAGCTTCAGTGCCTCCCAATGCAGAGCCAGAATCCAGGACTTGGAGCTGGCGGTGAGGGTGATCTCAGACAGCAGAGATGTAGGAGGAAAGATAATGAGACAGATGAAGAGAAGAGACCAATATGGTGAGTTATTGGGCTGGTTGCTATTCTGAATAATTGAGGCTCAATCCTGACCCTCTGAAAAATCATGTAAAGTATACTCCAGAATTATCCTCTAAAGGGTGGGTGCCTGAGACGTTTGTCTCTCATTGGCTGAGGATTGCCCTGTGAGCACTAATTTCCCCAGGGCAAGAGTGAGCTTGTACAGAAATCTCCACCGCAGCTGTGGCTGAAATCAGAAGTGGGTCACCGGATGTGACATGAGGCACAGAGAGTACCTGCTCTGGGAAACAAATAATATCCATATTACAGAGTTTTGTGAGCACTAACCGAAATATCTATAAAAGGTTTAACATCGTGCCAAGCACATAGTTAAGTACTTAATGTGTTCACTTTACTGTTGCTACTGCTGCTGTTATCATTATTATTATCATCATTGCCCTTTCTTGAGTGAGAGACAGAGTTAAATTGGTAGAGTGAAACATAACCCACAGCCTGTCTCTTCTGTACCGCAGCCTGTATGATTCTATGATTGACCATGACCTCTGGCCACTTGTAATTATTATAGATTATTATGGAACTTTTACTTTCTCCCTGTGTGTATGTGTGTGTGTGTTGACATTTAGTCACAAGGAAATGTCATATTTGGTCAGTTGTATAGGGTAGAAGAAAGGTCACTCACCATTGCTCTGGAATAGCAGTCTCCAATAGAACCTCCTGCATTGATGAAAATAGTCTGTATTGCTGCCTGATACAGTAGCCACTAGCTGCATGTGGTTATTGGGTACTTGAAATATGGCTAGTATGGCTGAGGGACTCAATTTTTTATTTTATTCAACTCTAGTTAATCTGTAGGTAAATTTAAATAGCCACATAAAGACACAGTGGAGGACAATTAGGAATAGCGTTCTCAGTGGATCGGGAGGGACCCTTCTCCTGGAGCTACGATGACGGCAGCAGCGTGGCCAGTGGTGCATTTCGTCTGAACCCTGAGCCCACCACATCTCACTTCCGGGGTGGACAGTGAAGCTGCGGGGACACAAAGCTGGTACTGGCGCGGGAGGAGAGGCCACAAGCTCCCTGTCTACTGTTCTGTGCACACAGCCGACTGCTGACTATTGTGAAGGGGAGGGCTTCCTTCTTACCTGCCTTTGCAAACGCACAAGACCAGCTCTCACTACTTATGCCTCTACCTTGTCCCATTTCTCTACAGGCATTTGTTCTGTGCTCACAACCCAGGAACAGTCGTAGCTGAGTACTTACTGAGACCCCAGGCGCTGTGTGAGGCACTGAGGAAGATTCAAGAGGGGCCTGCCCAACTGCTGTTCTCTATTCCTTGGATTATGGTGAGAGACAAGATTCTCATGTAACGAGCCACTAACTTCAACGGCACCTTCTCTGGTTGGTAAGCCACCTCTGCCCCCCTGCCCTCAGCGTCCTGTGTCCTAGAGCTTCTCACTGGAACTGGTAATTGATAATTTACTTGTCTACTTCCTCCACTGAAGCACAGCTCCACAGAGGCCGAGACCTCAGTCAAATACCAAACTGTCTGAGGCTGATAACAAGGGCGACAGGAGCTGGGAGAGGAAAGATAGTTCCCTGAAGCCATTCATAAACAACGTGGAAGTCAGACTAGGCTTGAGCAAGGTTTATTTACTTGAGGAGTTGAGAAATGACATTCCAGAAGGATAACCTCATATGCAAAGAGACAGGAGATAGGATTGCAAATGTTGTGTAGGGTAAGATGAATGAGAAGAGAGTTTAGAGAACCAG
Source organism: Micronycteris hirsuta (assembly GCA_004026765.1). NCBI lineage: Eukaryota > Metazoa > Chordata > Mammalia > Chiroptera > Phyllostomidae > Micronycteris > Micronycteris hirsuta. The sequence continues at coordinate 17,988 of PVJI01002672.1, read as the reverse complement.
GCAGGATTAGTGGGGTGGGCCTGGACAGCCAGGCATTTGAATGCGGACCTGGCTTGTGGGTGGATTAAGAGCACCCTGAACCAGAGCACCCTGTGCTTCTGAGCATGGTGAAACTCGTGGTTGCATCAGTGAGTCTGTGAAGGTGTGGTTGGCACCACTTGGTTTTGCATTTAACTTGAGCTCTCCTCCTCTGGTAGGAGTACTTCAGTTTCCTGAGAACTGCTGTTCTCCTTGTGTGGCACCGTGACGTTACCTCTTTGCCTAGGTTCAGGGATGGATGAACATGTGAACCAGATCCAGCCAATAAGAGTACTGGGAAGCATTTCACAGATACAGCCAAGGACTGTTGGAACTGTTAACTTTCTTCTCTGATTGCTAAATTGGTGAGATATAAGCCTGGACACTTACACAATCCAGCAGAGGCATAGTGTTCTGACACTATCCTGATGCTGCAGGGTTCAGAGTCTATCTGAGAATTAAACCAGCGCAGAGGATGCAAAGACAGAGGGATGAAAGAGACGTCTGATGACATCATCTGAGCACCTGGATCCAGCTGAGCCTGAAGTAGCACTATTTCTGAGCTCGTGAGTTATTAGCTAATTTTAGTTAGTTTCCTGACACTTGCAACCAAAGGAGTCCTGATTAATGAATACACAGTAGTAGTGGGATGGCTTAGAGTGGAGGAGAAGAGAGTCAGAGTGCTCACACAAGCAGATGGTGGCTAGAACTCAGACGTGAGGCACTGAGGGTCTCAACCAGGGGCTATGGAGGTAAAAAATTAAAAAAGGAGGTGAGTCAAGAAGTGAGGAGGAACTATTTAATCTTTCCCTCTCTTAGAAAGTTGTACAAGCAGTGTCCAAGAGCTCTTTATCTCCTCTTCCTTCGCGGTGCCCTTTACCTGCTCTCCTTCATTTGGTTTGGACAACTTAGGGAGGCACTCGAATCAGGTATTCTTGTCCCCATTTTATAGCGTGAAGAGGTTAAAGGACTTGCCGAAGGTCATGCAGGAGCTCGGGCCTGATTCTGGTTCTCTAGCTCATGCTAGATGGACTCTTGTTTGCTTGTATATAGTATAGACTGAAGTCACCAGCCACTATCTGTCTGTCATCTGAGGGTGGAGGTACACTGCCCCTCCACTCACCCTACCACCCAGGCTTCTCTTATTATGGTCATAGAGAAAGAGTAGGAGTTCTTACTGAGGAAAGGCCTGGGAGTCCATGACCCCCTTCATTAAAAATAAAGTCTGCCTGAGTCTCCTGGTTCTAAATAGAAGAAAATGTAGATTTGGGGCAGAACCAAAGGGAAAGGGATTTCCCTTGGCAAATTATTTGCAATTTGTGGATTGGAGCTGACCCAGCTCCAATTCCCACGTCATTGAGAGCACTAAAATGTGACCAGCTTATTAAAGAACCAGAGCTGGAGGCAATCCTCCCACGGGGCTCAACAGAACAGGAGCAGAGTTAAAACCCACGAGCTTTCTCCTCAGTGACTCATGTCCAGGAGCTGCCTGGCTGCTCACCCTTCCGTTATATGTTCACTCAAGTAGCACTTCCTGCGCTGTAGAAATTAGAGCAAGCACTCTTACGATTGGTGCGTTTCTTTCCGTAGGCATTTTGAAAACCTACCTGTTGTCGTAGAGTTAACCCTTGAACAACACAGTTTTGAACTAGGCACGTCCACTTGTGAGTGTGTGTGGTTTTTTTTTCAATAAATATGTACACTAATGGAAATGTATTTTCTCTCCCTTGTGGTTTTCTTAGCATTTTCCTCGTTTACTTATTGTAAGCATGTAGTATATAATACATATAACATACAAAATGTGTGTTGACTATTTGTGCTACAGTGAGACTTCTGGTCAACAGTAGGCTGTTAGTAGTTAAGCGTTGGGGAATGTGAAGTTATACACAGATTTTTGACTGCATGGGGGGAGTCTGCATCCCTACCCCCTGCATTATTCACAGGTCATCTCTGCTTAAGTTAGTAGTCTCCAGACTGTAGCAGGCAGCGAGTACACGTTCTTAAGTGCCACTGCCAGAGATTCTGAGTCATACGGGCCTGGTGTCTTTCATACACACGCCAGGTGATTCTGAAGCAGGTGGTCCAGGGGCCACAGTCTAACAAACGGTGATGCAAATGACAAATGCACAAGCTGCAGTGGCCCCTTCGTCAGAGGTTTAACGATGCTGCTGTCATTGGTGCATGTCCAGGGAGATCCAGCATTTCCTTTTTTACTATCACGGTCTATTACTGGCGTAATTTGAAGGACATAAAGAAGCCTTTCTTGAATAGGAGTATCTCTGAGGAGCTGCTGAATCTAGAGTTTATCTTCTCCAGTACTCCTTTAAAATCATGAACCACTAATAAAGAATAACACTTTGTTTTTGTTTTGAAAAGGAAAACTCCCCAGTGGCATACTGCAGTGTGTTAGAGCACAATGCAGCTCCTCTGTCTCTGTGGTCTAGCCCACCAGAGCCCTGGGGGCATCCCCGTCATTTCCTCTGTGCCCAACCCTGTACCTGAGATGTGGGGACCAGGGAGAAAGGTTTGTAAAGAGCCTCGTGTGAAATTTTTCCTTCTTCAGGGCACCTCTATTAGCAAAACCCTAAAGAAAATCAATGAATTCCTATTTCCACATCCACCTGATGTGTCATCAACCTTCCCAAATTAACGAGTAGGGGAGGTGGTCCGCAGCCCTCCACAATAAGACTGACTGCATATGAAGTGAGTCTGAAAATTCCATTTATTAAAACAAATAAAGGTCCACATGGGGTGAAAATGTACACATCACATTCAGGTCTTCCTGCTTTAACATTTCTGTATTTTCCTCTCTCTGAAAGACACATTCCATAGATCTTATATAGGAAAAACATGAACAATTCTTGGGCTGGGAACACATTAATGTATATATGTAACAATTCACCATTGCCAAGAGCAGCTAGAAACAAATATTTTAAAAAGAGAGAGTACAAAAATTCCTTAACACAGCACACTTGATTCTCAAAATTCCATTTGTGAGTGAGCGTATGAAGAAATGGTTTTTGTTTTTTCCTTGGTAAGCAATCTCTTTCAAATATTATTAGCAAATTAGCTTCAGATCAAAGTACTTATTTACAACCTCTGATTTAAATAAAACAGTATTTGGTTTAAAAATTGAAAAAAAGGAACTGGAGTTAATATTGAGAATAATGCAATTTTTTAAAAATATGAAGGTTACTGTTACTATTTAATTCTATGTCAGATTTCATTACCACTCAACACATTATGCACAGAAATTAGGGACTTTAATAATTAAAATAAGTTTCCCCTTAAGATAAAATTACGCTGGTGAAAATGATTGTTGAATCTCTAAAAGAATTAAAACTTTTTAGAGGCAAAAGTAATCACAAAAGTTTTTTCCCCTTAATAAGTAAACTATCAACAAGCTAAACTCATATAAAGACCCTTGTATTATAACTCCATACTGTAGGACAAGAAATTATGAAAAAGCCAAAACGTTTTCCTTAAACTTAATTTCAGATGGACTGTATGTTTACTACCTTCTCTAGCCTTTTACAAACAAGGGCACATGAAGTTTGGAACTTCCTTAACTTCTAGTTACCAGAGCTGTATTGTGATGCTTCCTAAAGTTTTAATTCCATTTTCATTGTCCCAAAGATCTAGATTAACGTGAAAATACACAGTCCTTCTGAGAAAAATAAGTGGTGTGGATTATGAAAGTCATCAGGGTCTTATAATGACGTCTTTATCACCACCAAAGAGTGCTTATTCACAGCTGTTTTTATGTGACCACATGTTTAATTTATATTTTGACTCCTATAAAAATGGACATGGTTTTAGCTGATTCCACAGCATTGCTAAGCTGATGGTACAAGGCTATAGTTCAATACATGCTCTGCCAGGGTTTTTCCCTCTGAATCTTCATCTGTGTCCTACTGACTGTAACAAAATCCCAAAGTTTGAACAGAAGCGTCTGGTTCTAGAAGTACATTCATTCCTTTCACAAATATTTCAGCATTCTCCTTGCTTTACCCCAGGTGTGAGCTTTACTTGGATGCACTTATTCTTTTACCAGCACGCCCGTAAAAAGGAACTAAGGAAAATATTTACCAAGTCTGTTTCACAATCTGTCTTGGCATATTAAGTCTTTTTTTCTTTCCCTTTAAAAAAAAAATGGGGGTAAGGAAAGAGGAAAATCAAAATAATTTGGAAACGGTCTTTTGGGATTTTGAAGCAAACAAGATGTGATAAAGGCTTCCAGGGCCTCCCGTTGCTGATGAGACTGGAGCTGCCATGAAAAGTCACTGTCCATGAATGTCACCTCTTGGGAAGAGAGGGCTCTTGCTGCAAGGAAGTTGTAAATAAAGTCTGAGAGACTCTAGCAAACAAGAAGGAGAACAAAAACAGAGGAAAGATTCTAGAGGAAAAATTGGTGAGGGACACACAGACCATCTCAGTGAGAAAAAGAGCCCGACCCCCTCTGGTGGAGAGGCCCAGGCAGGTGAACAGCCGGGATTCTGAGAACGGGTTTTCTCTGTTGCCATGGGTTCATTTCTCCTGATACTTGGAAAAACAAAAAAAGTAAAAACCAAAAAACAAACAAAAAAGGGGCCACATTTTTCTCAAAAGCATAGAAAGAGTTCTTTCAATCTAGAATTTATGTGATTTAGGGACAGGAGGAATTTGCTCTTTGTGACAGAAGTACTTCCCTGCTCATGGCGGAGCCTTAACTCTCCTGCTTGGTGGTACCTGCGATGCATGGGTCCCAGATCAAACCCAAATGCTTTGGATTCTGGAAATCATGTTGAAGAGGCATTTATACCACTGATAACTAGGAGGTATTTTAGGCGTGGCTAAGGCGCTGAAGTAATCTCAATGTTCAAGATACTGAGTTTTTTTCTTCCCAGCTTCTTTTGTCTCATTCTTTTTTCAATCTCTAGAGTAAAACAACAAAACTTCTGAATGGATGTAACACAGGGACATGTTCATGCAAGAGTACGCAAAAACTGTCACAAACATGTGAAAGCACCAGTCACAACACATGATTTACTTTTACTTGCAGAATCAAAGCTATCATGTACAAATGTTAGGGATAGTGGTAAGAGAACACAGACAACCGGCATTGGTTTTGTTACTACCATGAGGATAAACCTCGGGGAGGGAATAGCTCCCTAAACATTTTGGGTGCTCATCCTTGGAGTTCAGTCTCATAAACAAGTCCAGCCTTATCTCCGTACTACTCTAGCGGGGAGGGGGATAGAGGGAGGGTCAGGGAGAAAGGGAAAACAAAGGCACAAAGACTAGACATCAATGCCATTAAACCGAACCGCGGTTACACTGGACAACTCAGCTGATCAAAGGGTATTCTAAAGGCAATATTCATTCCAAAAAGGTCATACATATCTTAGCTCAGTACAGCGGTCTGTTTGAATTTTTATTTTTTAAATATGAAGCGGAAACAGAAGGTTTTGGGAGGGATAGCAGAAAAGGAATGGCACGGATTTTATCTTTACATAGTCCCCTCCTCCAGGCAGTTCTGCAGATATCAGAGCTCTTAACTCAGGGTGTGGATGGACTTTCATTGTCATAAAGGGGACCGGTTCTTTAAACATGCATAGCCTGGAGTTCCCAGGATGGTTCTCCTCCCTCTATTTAAATGCTGTGGACTAGAAAGGTGCCCACTTTGCTAAAAACTCTACATCAGTGTCCCAGGAGCCCTGAGGCTCTTCAGGCTCCTCTTGAAGACTTAAAGGATGGCACAGAAAAACTTCTTCTCCCTAAATGGGTTCTCTGAAGCCGGAACAGGGGTCAGGAGGGGATCTTCCTTGGCATGAGCTTCACAGTAGGCCATCAAATCCGCAGCTGCTTTGGATACCTGGAAAGGAAGACAACAACCGAAACTTTAGATGAAGCCTTGATGCAGGTGCAGTCAGTCAAGGCCCAGGCTCTGGTGTCCAACTTCCCTTGAGAATTCAGGTTCAAATCCTAACCCCACTACTTACTAGCTCAAGTGAGAGTGAAGCAAGATACTTAACCTCCATCTGCAAAGACAGGAGTTGATGTTCTTGATCTCACAGGAGTGTGCAAGCAGGTCCAGGACCAGGGTGAGGGGAATAGGCACTTAGGGCAGGAAACTGAAGGAGATGCACACGGTCAAGGTCTCACAAGTATCAGTTCTGCATCTGTACAGCCCTGAGACTGGGTTATCCAATTTTTTGGCATTTAATTGTTCACAGTATTCTCTTATGATCCTTTTTACATGGCATTTGTGTGGCGTCAGTTGTAATGTCTCTTCTTTCTGATTTTACCAACTTGAGTCTTTCTTTTATTAGTCCAGCTAAAGGTTTGTCCATTTTGTTTTATGTTTTCAAAAATCATCTCTTTGTTTCATTGAGCTTTTGTATTATTTTTCTGGGTTCTATTTAATTGGTTTCTGCTCCGATTTTTGTTATTTCTGTTCTTTTTTGCTAGTTTTGTGCATACTGTGTTTTTTTAAAGTTTCTGGAGGTATAAAGTTGGACTATTTTGGATCTTTTTTTTCTCTTAATGTTGGCATTTATCCTTGTAAACTTTCCTCTTAGAACTGCTTTTGCTGCATACCATAAGTTTTGGTATGCTGTTTACCTTTTTTTGTTTGTTTGTTTCAAGGTATTTTTTTATTCCCTTTTTATTTCTTCTTGATCCACTGGCTGGTTGTTCAGGAGTGTACTGTTTAATTTCCACATACTTGTGGATTTTCCAGTTTTTTTCCTGTTATTGATTGCTAGTTTCATACCACTGTGGTTAGAAAAGACTCTTGGTATGATTTCAACCTTCTTTAACTTGCTAAGACTTTTTTGTGATCTGTTATTTAACCTACCCTGGAGGCTGTTTCATGTGCACTAGAGAAGAATGTGTATTCTGTGCTGTATTCTGTGCTGTTGGATTAGAGGTTGGTTAGGTTCATTTGCTCTAATGAATAGTTAAGGTGAAGTCCAACATTTCCTCTCATTTCCTGTCTGGGTATCTATCCATAGTTAAAAGTGGGATACTGAAGTCCCACACTATTATTGTATTGTTGTCTACTTTTTTCCTTTAGGTCTGTAAATATTTGCTTAATATATTTAGGTGCTCCAATATATACATACGCATTTATGATTGTTATATTCTCTTGATGATGAACTGACCCCTTTATCATTATACAATCACCTTCTTTGTCTCTTGTCACAGTTTTTGGCTTAAAGTCTCACTCTTTAATAGGCATTACATTGCTTATAAAATATTTTTATTGTGTTTCTATTTTGTTCCAGACACTGACTTAAGTTTTCTCTTTTGATCTACATAATAATCCTGAGGTAGAAACTGTTATCCTCCTTTTAAAAACGAAAAATTAAGGCTCCGCACTTTGCATATGTCATGTAGCAAAGTACAGAGCAGAAAAGAATTTGAACCCTTATGTTTTGCCATTAAGCCACAGCCACCTACATACAAACTACTCAATGCAGGGCTAGTTCTAAAGGTTAATTAAAATTCCTTGTGCATCTTTATGAAATGCTACTATGACAGAATGAAAGGAAACATCCTGTTCTTGTTTTAGCTTCTCTAAATAAAAGCAAAGGACAGACTTTCAGAATCTTGATTACTTTTTTTTTGTGCCTTTCATGGTTTGATCCATAGTCATTATTGCACCAAACAGGAGCTGAGCTGTGAGCAGCAGAGACTGGACAGCAGTAACATCTGAAACTCACTTGTTAAGAAGAGACCCAGCACCCTCAATGCTCACTTGCAATGCGCACACACAAGTATGTGGCAGGAGTTCTCAAACTCTCATTATGAAACAGAAAAGTGTCATTCTGGGAAAAAATTAATAGCTTAGAATTGCTGATTTCTTCTATTTGAACCCTTGATTCTAGATGATTTCCTTCTCAAAATATAGTACGTGTTTTACTTGTTTCCTTAACCAGATTGCAATCTCCTATGGCTGACAGTCCAAAACGATGCCAGAATCCTAGCAGTAATTAAAATAATTGCTTATATTTGCCTGTCCTTGCTATGTGTCAGAACTGTACTAACCATACAGTATCCTATTTACATACAGTATCTCATTTAATTCCTCCAACAATATTGTAGGCCATGCTATTATTAGCCTCATCTTTCATATGTGAAGTTGAGCCTTCATTAGGTGTTTGCCCCAGGTCTTGCAGCTCAGGAGCGGCCGAGTCATGGGGGCTCCGTGTGAAAGATTGAGTCCAGAGACTTAATCTTTATGAACGTGCTTCCTTCCTAACCCGTAGCGGTCCTCCTGGCTGTTTGCCTTACAGTGATTCACAGCAATAGTCTGCCTGGCAAGTCTTGCTTTCTGATGATTCCTTTTAATATTTTGCACACGGTTTCTTTTACGTCTTACATCCCTAAGTCTACTTTTTCCATAAAGATTTCCCCAATAACTCTAGGTAATCTCTCCCTTTACTATCCCATTGATTCTTCCTGAATATCTCAAATGTGGCCTCTATTGTCATCTCTATTACTATTCCCCTAGTTCAAGCCTCCACGTTTTTTCTCCTTGATTATGGAAATAACCTCGTAAGTTAAAATTCCCAAGGGATCTACTGTAGACTGAATGTGTCTCCCCAAAATTACATGTTGAAATGTTAGTCACTGATGCGATAGTATTTGGAGGTGGGGGTCTTTGGGAGGTGATTAGGTCATGAAAGCAGAGTCCCCATAAATAGGATTAGTGCCCTCATAAAAGAGGCCCCAGAGAGCTCTGTTGCCTCTTCCGTCACAGAAAGTTATAGTGAGAACACACACAGCCTTCTACACCAGGCAGCAGGCCCTCATCACACACCAAATCTGCCAACACCTTGACCTAGGACTTCTAGCTTCCAGAACTGTGAGAAATAAATTTCTACTGTTTATATGTCATGTAGTCTATGGTATTGTGTTATAGCAGCTCAAATGAACTAACACAGGATCCATGGGTAGAATTCAGGGGTAGTCCATGAACTTCAATGATTAAAAATAATTACATCTTTATTTTCACTAGCCTCAATGGAAATTTAGCATTTCTTTCCATTACAGATGTAAACAACACACTTATAGTAGCAGTTTCTGTGACTTAGTTGCCAACAGAAATCAGATATTTTCTCTCATGTTAGTTATTGCAAACATCTCAACATTTCATTCATGTTCACCCACTTTATAATTACAGACCCCCTACTAGATCTTATATAATCAGTTAATAAAGGAGTATGCATATAACTAGATCACAAATATTTTCCTAAAAAATATATTTTTTAAGATTTTATTTATTTATTCCTAGAGAGAGGGGAAGGGAGGGAGAAAGAGAGGGAGAGAAACATCCATGTGTGGTCGTCTCCCACTTGGCCCCAACTGGGGACCCAGCCTGCAACCCAGGCATGTGCCCCAACCAAGAATTCAACCAGCAAACCCCCGGTTTGCAGCCTGCACCCAATCCACTGAGCCACAGAAGCCAGGGCTTCCTAAAAATATTTTGCTGAACCATATTTCAATATAATTAGTTTCCTTTGTAAATTAAAACATTATTCTGAGAAAGGAACCATACTCTTCAACAGACAGCCAAACAGGTTTGGGGCACAAAGAAATGTTTAAGAATCTTGGTTTTAAATAACTTTTCTTCTTTCATAACTGTGCCAGGAGTAGTATTCCCCATATGCAGCTAAAAAGATATTTTTAAAATATGCATTGGCTCATATCACTCCCCTATTTAAAACTCTCAGTAGCTTCCCATTGCACTTGGTAGAAAACCAAAACATCACAAAACGACCCGCAGGTCTTGCCTGCGCTGGGCCTGCCCACTGCTCCAATTCCATGTTGTGGTATTCTCTACCCCCACACAGGTCTCCTCTAATTTTGCAAAATTTTCGAGTTCTTTTCTGCTTTAGAGCTTCACATATACAATTTCCTGAAACATTCTTCTCCCCATCACCCCAGCAGGCTGGCTCTTTCTTTTCCTTCAGGAGTCAGCTGAAGTTGCCTCTTTGTAGAGTCTTCACAGAACACTTCGTCCTATAATGGCTTTCCTCATTATTCTCGCTCAGAGCACCCGACTCTGTCCCTTCCTAGAAAAACACTTATCATAGTACGTAATTAAGATCATTCTCTCTCTTTTTTTTTTTTTTTTTTTTGATGCATGTCTTTCACTTTAAGCGCTGCTCTGTGACAGCAGGAACCAAGTTTGTCTTACTCACCACTGTGTAATTGGTGCCTGGCCTGTAGTAGACACTCAAATAACTGCTGAAAGAGTTCCCAAATGTTATCTTATTCAACGAGTATTTCGTTAAGGTAATATTTACTGAAAACCTAATATGCCTGATGCGGTCTAGAGGCTTGGAATTAGGGAACAAAGATCACAAAGATTCCTGTCCTTGTGGAACTGATGTAATATTGTAGACTTCCAATTCTGATTCTGATGGAGTTGCCAATCAAACCTTCCTGCTTGAACTTAAAATTTTGACAAAATATATGAAAAAATGTTTTAAAATGTTATATAGCCGGCAGCAAAAATCAGCAATCCCTGGGAGAATGGAGACAAGATAAGCCTTACTGCCTGACAGTAAGGGATAAATACCATATGATCTCACCTTTAACCGGATCATAACCAACAAAAGTAGAAAGCAAGCAAAATATAACCAGAGACATTGAAATTAAGAACAGTCTAACAATAGACAGGGGAGAGAGGGGAGGGGACAATGGGGAGAAGGGTTTACAGGAATCACTGTAGAGGACATATGGACAGGACTAAGGGGAAGGAGAGGCTGGGGGGGAGGGGGGTGGGGTTGGAGGGGAAGGGAGGAGGGGAGGGGAGAGAATGCAAATAACTGTAATTGAACAACAACAAAAAAAAAATGTAAAAAAAAAAAAAAAAGCCTTACTGCCTGAAAGGGTTTCCAGGCCACAGCACAGGTAGGGAGTACCCAAAGAGCTCAGAAGTGTCCCCGAGCTGAGGTGATGGTAACAGGGAAGAGAGACCTGGAGTGCGTACGTTGGGGGTTGGGGGGAGCACTCACGCTCTGGAAGCCTTCAGAGGATTCCTTTGAGTCTTTAGCTAAAGACGGATAAGCATATCTGTGGAAGACAACTGCTTGAAGCTGTGCAAAGAATTTCAGAAAGGATCAAATGAAACAATCCCTGATGAGCACATAAGGCCCAAATAATTTGTCTCCATTGGTCAAAGTAGAAACACCTCACAATAAACGGGGGATTGAGTAGAGTCCTAAGAAGGGTATTGTGTCAGTCGTGGTACCAAATGGGCCTAGGTTAAAGGCTGTTACAGACTCCCCTATCAAAGTTTAAAAGTAAGCCCTGAATAAATCAAAATGTTTCCAAGTAACTGAACTACACCACAGAGCAAAATTAAAATATTTAAAAGACTAACAAAAACTTCAGCATGCCACAAGATAAAATTTGCAATGTATAAAATAAAAACAACAAGAAAAAACAGGCATGAAATAAGTAGGAAAAAAATTTTCTCCTATAATGAGGAAAAAGAATTAATCCAAAAAGACCCAGAATGGACACAGTGAAAAAATTAGTAGATAAAGATAATATTAAAATAGCTATTGTAAATATTGTCCATATAATAAAAAATATAGAGGAAAGCAAAAATGAAAAAAGAGACATGGATGATCTTAAAAAGACACAGATCAAATCTTTGGAGATGAAAAATACACTAGATGAAATCAGCATCAGATTAGATGCTTCAGGAGAAAAAATTAGTAAACTTGAAGGCAACAAAGGGAATGCTCCAAAGTGAAGGAGAGAGAAAACAGGCTAAAAATAAACAGCACACTCTGAGCAAGGAGACAACTTTAAGTGATCCAACATGTGTATAGTTGAAGTCTGTGAAGGCGAGGAGAAAGATGGTGGGTAGAGGGAAGGGAAAACTATTTGAAGGCATAATGGAGGAAAATTTTTGAAATTCGATGAGAACTATAAACCTCACAGTCTCAAGTAACTCAACAAACCCCGGATGAAGAAACATGAATCAAACTACTCCAAAACACAGCATAATCAAATTGCTTACATAGTACTTGAGTGGGAGAATAAAGAAAACAGAAAATAAAACCTAAAGAATTGCTAGAGATAATATTAGAAGGTACGAAGTTTCATAAGAAAATAAAAGTAAAGTAGAATAAAAGGGATTGAGAGTGTGTGTATTTGGGGAGGACGGTGAGGAGCTGGTGGTAGGGCGTGAACTGCTAGAACATGTCCTTGATCAGGGAGATGAAACTTACAGGCAAGTGAAAGAATTTACTTCTGATAACAGCAAGGATCTCGCAAATCAACAATTGCTAAACCCCCACTATCCAGCAGCCTCACCAAGCCAGACTAGGGTTAAGAAACAGGCAGTAAGGGGAAGGGGACACTAGACAGTAGCAAAAAAGGTCACTAGACTGTGATGTTACACTCAAAACAAAACAAAACAAAAAAGAAACCTTCTCTAGGCAGACACCCTGACAGCTCTGAGAAGAAGCAATTTTCTGTAAGGACAAAAACCCGACCTAAGAATTTAAACAGTATGCTGGGATATAGCTCTGTCTTCATTACACCCTGAAACTGAGACACCTCAAATTATATAATTCCACCCAAGTCTATCTTTTGAGACACATCTTAAAAATGATGTTGCAAAATGCTTGCAAGCCATCAGGCAAAGAATTAAGCACTGACAGGTTGTCATTGACTGTGCGTGCACGTGGGAAGTCGCTTGTGCATTAAGAGGAGTGTCATTCAATCACTCCTTCAGTCGAATTGCTGGCATTAATGGAGCCATCCAGGTTGACAAGTCTAATTTGTTGCTTACAAGAATTTCAAAGATTACACTTGGATGGAGGCTGGAAAATGGGATGTTATACTGAACAGCGAACATTGTCTGCCACAGGCCTGGCAATGTAGTTGAGGGCAAAGGAAACCACTGAACCTCTGGGAAGAGATCACAGAATTTTTGCACTAGGAGAGAACGGTCTGACATTTGTTTAGAAAGACTTTTTACTAAGGTCAAAAGTGCCGGCCACTTAAAAGCTTCAGTTTTCTTTGAATCATTAGCATGTAACTCAAGTAAAGGGTACTTTACACACCTAGCTTAAGCACTAGTAAATGCAAAAGAAGCCTCAGTTTCCTTTATTATGCCTTGGAATTCTACTGAAAACATGGGAGGTACCATAGAGAGCAAGCTCACTAATGTAGGGAATGGAGAGCGGCGAGTCACCAGGGTGCCAGCATCACCATGCTGCCACGCGTCACTGCTGGTGCCCAAAGGGAAGTTTAATGGTCTTTCCACTGTGACTGTGAGGAGCACCCAGGCTCAAACTTTGATTTTGATACTAGAGGAATTATAATTGTATAGAGAAATATCCACTATTTTTATTTATAAAATAATGTGCGAATATTGTTCTTAAAAATTTATTTATTTATTTTTTAGAGAGAAGGGAAGGGAGGGAGAAAGAGAGGGGAGAGAAATATCAGTTGATTGCCTCTCACACACCCTCTCAACCTGGCCCACAACCCAGGCACATGTCTTGACTGGGAATCAAACTGGCGACCCTTCACAGGCCGGCACTCAGTCTACTGAGCCACACCAACCAGTGCTGAATATTCTAAGTAAGCTTTCCCTTCCAACTCCTCCAAGGTGATATTAAATTGATGGCACATATTAATAGGCTATTTTTAAAAAGGAAAAAGAATAATTAATTTTAGAAACAACAGTCATCAAGAAAAAGTACCTTGTATTTAATTTAGTCTATTTAATCAAAGAAGAAAGGCATTCAAAATTGTCATCCAAAATAGTCACATTTTCTAAGAAGGGAGACGTCATCTGGCCTGAAAACAAGGCTATTAAGGAAGCTTCATTTCCCAGATATTTCAAACTATCAAGGCTTTACAGCACTACTTTTCTAGCTGCAGGTACAATGCATAAGGCTAAGCATATACTTGGTGCTTAACAAATCTTAAAATTTTAAAAGTCATATCAATCCTCATAAAAATAAAGCTTTATGCCCGGCTGGTGTAGCTCAGTGGATTGAGCGCGGGCCGGGAACCAGAGGGTCCCGGTTCGATTCCCAGTCGGGGCACATGCCTGGGTTGCGGGCCAGGTTCCCAATGAGGACCATGTGAGAGGCAACCATACATTGCTCTTTCTCCCTCCCTTCTCCTCTCTCTGAAAATAAATAAATAAAATCTTTAAAATAAATAAATAAATAAATAAATAAATAAAGCTTTACGTTCAGTTATTAATGTACACTTGAAATAAATTTTTTCTTCATTTTCAGTAAGTCAAATTAGAACTGGCCATCTCTGAACAGCCCTTTTCTCTACTAGTCCTTTAGTATACTAGGCCAATTTTATTATCCCTGAAAACACTCTCAATTGGCCTAGAAAGGGGCTTTAATCTCATTCTGTCTAATAAGTTGAACACAAGCCTGTTTAGGAAAAAAGTGTCAAAGCTTTCAACTCAGTGCTGGAAAAATACTTGAGAAGTCCCAAGCCTAGGATGTATGATCCCTCTCTAGTGACAAGGATGAAGACTAACTGGCCCATTTCTCAGTACAGCTTTCTGTGAAGTTCAATTCCAATCTATCATGAGCCAATCATCAGAAAGATGATTTAATTATTAGAAACGTCCATGTTTGGTTAAATAATTCATACACATTTTCCAGTTATGAAAACCAACCTGTTCTTTTTATGCTGAACTATTTTAAAAAGAAGATACACTATAAATGCTGGCTAATTATAAACACACAAATGACATGGTATATCTTATTACCTATAAAGTGATCATTTCTGCCCTTCTTTTTTATACTTCATTAAATTTCCTCCTCTTACCACACTTTTATTTGGCCAATTACCTTACTTCTGGAATTTTCCAAACCATAAATATAATTAGCAATATCATGCAGAATATAGTTCCTAATGTTTTTTCATATGACATTCTTAGTACATGAACTCAAAGTTATTCACTAAAAAAGGGTTTCCTGACTTCCTGTACACCTCAGCACCATGAAGGATGCAAAGAAATAAATAACATGGTCTTTGGCTTTGAGGTCTGTCTGGAAAAAGTTCAGACATTGTTAATATAACAAGAACAGTTTGAGCAACATTGATGAAACCTGGCTGCCAAGGATGTGGACTAGAATGTGCATGGTGAACGGTAACAAGGTGACTGTACTAGTCAGTGGGGGTGGTATACGCCGTTGAGTGAACACGTGCACTCAAAATGACTAAGCCAGTAAAGCAATGAATCTGCATCAAATTTTGCATTAAGCTTGAACATTCCTCTATGAAAACTACTTGAATGATTTGGAAGGCTGCAGCTACAGGTAACTGGTGAATGGCAGCTTCATCAGGACAATGTGCCTGCCCAGGCATCAAGTCTTATGCGGAGAGTTTTTTTGTGAAACATCAAATCACCCATGTGACTCAGCCCCACTACAGCCCAGATTTGGTGCCCTGTGACTTCTGGCTTTTCCCAAAACTAATCTCTTTCCCTTTGAAAGGGAAGAGATTTCAGACCATCAATGAGATTCAGGAAAATACAGCAAGACAGCTGATGGTGATTGGGAGAACTGTGTGAGGTCCCAAGGTGCCTCACTTGAAGGGGACTGAGGCATCATTGTCCTGTGTACAGTGTTTCTTGTATCTTCTTCAATCAATGTCTGTTTTTCATAGTACATGGCTGGATACCTTCTGGACAGACCTCAAATAGTCTAATTGGAAAACTTTATCTGATGAGGGTAAAATTAGCTAATTAATTAGTAAATATGGTCAAAATGAAAAAAAAACAAAGATTCATAGACAAGTGAGGATTTGAGTTGACCCCTAATAGAGGCATAAGGCTTGGATAGTGTTTTAGATTGTTCAGGCTGCTACAACAAAATTCCATAGACTGGGCGACTTATAGACAACAGAATTTATTTCTTATAGTTCCAGAGGTGAGGAAATCCAAGATCAAGGTGCCGGCAGATTTGGTGTCTGGTAAAGGCCTGCTTTGTGGTTCACAGATGGCACTTTTATTACTGTGTTCTCTCATGATAGAAGGGGCAAGGCCTCTCCCTGGGGTCTCTTTCATTAAAGAACATTAATTGCTCTCATGACCTAATAACCTCCCAAAAGCCCCACCTCCAAATACTATCATGTTGGGAGTTAGGATTTCAACATACACATTTTTGTGGGGAACACAAACCAGTCTATAATAGATAGAAAAAGAAGGAGGGAAAGGGTGTTCTCAGTGAGGCACCTGAATAACCAGAGAGGTGGGAATTTGCACAGCATGTTCTTGGGATGGTGTACGGACGCAGTTAGAAAGGTCTATTGGGAACATTTGGGAGAAATAAGAAGTAAGTTTGACATTTTTATGTGGGGTCAATTAATGGAGCATCCAATTATTCAAGAAGCAATCATTTCACCCCCTCTCCAGGCCTTGGCTTTCTTTTGCTCTTACATCTACATTATCTTTCATGATATAACAATGGCCTCTGTCAAAGAACGTTTTTTCAGCTTACAGCAATTCTCTCCCCTCCTTAAATATCTATCCACTTTCCATCCATATGGATGGGTTGATTCCTAAGAGCCATGTTTGAGCAATGTGGTTCAGTTCTAATGTCAGTAGATTGTAGCTGCAGATGGCTCATTCTTGCTAGGACAGAGATGCTACTCTAGTGATATGGAATTGAGACTAAAAGGGATTGAATCAATCTATCTCTTCATGGAGCTGGGATTGTGCCATGTGATCCTGGGAGCCATGGGAAGCCATCTTGTGTCTTTCATGTGAAATAGGTAGTCGAGAAATCTATTCTTCCCCAGAAAAGAAAGAGGCAGACACACAGAGAGAAAGAGACATGTCACAGAACACCCACAGTTCCCGACGGCCTTCCAATTCTCACATCCACTGCTCACCAAGCTACATTTCTGCTCTTGGATTCTGAGACACTCTCTTTTACAATCAATCCCCTCTTTCTGCTTAAGCTAGTGTGGGGTTAGGTTCCTATTATTAGAAACCCAAAGACTCCTAATATAGTGATGAATAAATAGATTTACTGAAGTCCTGCTGTCCTCCACTCTTCTGCATGCTCTCTCAACTCGTACTCTTGGGACAAGGTTTCTTTCATTCGCCTTAGTGTGAGTGTGCTGCTCTTCCACATATCTGAGTGTCACAGTCTCCACTGCACCCTCTCTGTCCCTCCCCCAAGACCCCTGTCCAGCTTCTTTTGATTTTACTTTCTGTCTCTGGATGAAAGGCTAACAAAGAAACACAGAAAAGCTGGAGTATAAGTTGTATATGCCTGAGGCTTATGAGTAGATTATGGGTTCCGTAGCCCAAATACCCCAGGATCTGTGGTGCTCAGGGATAAGGAACAAGACGGTTTAAAAATGAAATGCCATTCAGATTCTTTTGTGGTAGGGCTACTCTATGCTGCCTACATTATTCAGGAGGCCACATGAGCGATAAGGCCATCCCCTGCTTAAAAGACCCTCAGCAGCTCCAGGGCCAGCAGTGCCCCCTTACCCCCTGTTCCTTGTGGCCTCAGCTGCAGTAGGCTGTGCCAGATGTACACAAAGCCACTGCTTCCAGAAATGATGACTTGAAGAGGTCACTACTCTGATGAGAATATCACAACCTGGGATATTCAGAGAGAAGCCCCTTCCTGCTGACAGTATCATGCATGAAAAGCAGGTACAGAAGCCTGAATGCTCAGAAACCTTGAAGGGACCCCTAAAAGCAGATAACCAAGCCCTAAACCAGCTAGCTGACAACTGTGTCAACACAGCCACAGTTTTATCCAACAGCTAAACTAAAAATAATCTGACACTTCACCACAGCATGCCTGCCTGGCTCCAATGTGCAGAACAAATGCTGAAATACAGGCTGCTGCTGTATTTGCAACAACTGAGGTCTAATAACATCAAGAGGGATTCAGAGATTTGAAGAAAAGATCACCTAGGAAGGCAACTCCTTAGTGCTCAGTTGATTAGACT